>JAVCKV010365729.1:0-13283 GCA_032274145.1 Herpochondria borealis
CCTTTTTCTTCTCTCCTTGGTAATATGTATCAACGACCATGAGACAGAACCAGACAACAGCGAAACAACCTTTCAGAACAACGACGCAATTGGAGACCCTATGGATATACCAAAGGACACATGCTGGACTCGGTTCTACGTTCAGAACACAAATGGATTAAACCTCGACCCACTAGGCACACTCCATTCCACATTAGAGCACGTGAAATCCATGGAGATTGACCACGCCATGTTCGCTGAAACAAAGCTAGACACAACCAACCCTCGAGTAGTAGACAAAGTCTACAAAACATGCCAGCAGGTCTTTGGCAAAGGAAACTTCAAAACAGCAATGGCCTCCAGCAGCATCAGCTACGAAATCTCAGAAAGAAAACCAGGAGGCGTAATGTCAGTGTCGGTTGGAGGCCTCAAAGGACGAGAATGTAACACCGGTATAGACCCAATGGGCCGCTGGGCCCATACATCTTTCAGCGGAAAAGAAGGAATAATAATAACCTGGATTGTCACTTACCAGGTGTGCGATGAGAATGTCAGATTTGCTGGTCCAACCAAAGCAATCACCCAGCAATATTCACTCCTGCAACAGGAAAATCGAGCTGACCCCCACAGAGTCCGGCATCACCACGCGTCAGACCTGGTAAACTTTGTGAAGGAGCGACAGGCAAAAGGAGAACTGGTCAACGTTGCAGGCGACTTCAACGAAACAATAGGGGATTCAGGAGGGGGACTCACCAAACTCTGCAGTGAATGCGGCCTCAAAGACATTGTATTTGAATCTCACGGAAACTCAGGCTTCAAGACATACATCAAGGGCCAGAAGACTCTTGACTACATCCTTATTGATGCATCACTCCAAGCATCAGTAGTAAACTGTGGCTACGAGCCGTTCAACATCAGAATCCTGGGAGATCACAGAGGCGTATATTTGGATGTTAGCACCCATGACTTCTTTGGAAGCGACACCACCCAACTCCAGAAAATGCAGTCACGAACTCTCACCTCCAAAAATGCCCATCAGCTTGCCCCATACTTCAAAGTGGCAACCCAGCAGCTCGAAGCACACAACTGGTACAGTAAAATCACCGAACTCAAAGAATGCATTGCGAATGACACTCCAAACCACCAGCTTGCCGAATCATGTGATTCGAATAGAGAAAACGCCATCAAATACTCTGAGTCTCGGCTGACACGATACCCAAAAGCCCCATACTCTGCGGAACTTGCCAAGCTCCGAAACATCGACGCAATTTTATCCCTTCAAATACGACAATTCTCCCACCAAGTCGACCAAACCGCAGCCATCGAAAGCCGAATGGAAATGCTAGGCAGCGACATGTTCATAGTCCCAGCAACCCAGGCCGAATGCCAAACAATGAGGAGAGCACAGCGCAAACTCCTTCGGGAAGCCATCAAAGAAGAACTCACAACTGGCAACATGAGGGTAGAGCACCAGAATAAATTGATCGACAAATATGCCGACGCCGAGGACAAAGAAGCAGAAGCAAGAGTCCGTAAAATACAACGTGCTGAACTGATGGCAAAGGTTTACCAAAAGTGTGCAGTAGCCAGAGGAAAAACCAAGGACGGAGGAATATCCCATGTGATGGTGCCAACTACGTCAGGAACAGACCCCAAACAATGCGACGACTGGACCAGAATCGATGAACCGGACGAGGTCGAAGCAGCCATTCAGGCACGACTGGTAGAACACTTCAGTCAAGCCAACAATGGCACATGGACATCGCCCCCACTCGACGTGGTAATGAACTTTGAGGCTTGCTGCGAGAAAGCAGAAGCGTTGCTCAATGGAACTTTCAACACAACCAACATGGGACTCGACGAGGCCACCTGCTGGGTGATCGACAACATGGCAAGGAAATCAGAAACAAATGCAATAAATTATGTGTTAACAGAGGAAGAATTCATTGGGAAGCTCAAGAACTGGAAAGAAAGAACAACAACATCGGCAGGATCAAACATTCACCTGGGACACGGCAAAGCTTATTACGCACCCCACAACCTGAAACCAGACAGCGAAGCAGCAGCCGTCCTGGAAACTCAGCGCGCAAAAATACTGGATGGCCACCTCACCATTCGCAATTATGCATTCCACTTTGGCTACATCCTCACAAGATGGCAGACAATCGTCAACGCAATGATAGAAAAAGACCCCGGGAACCCGCGGATCCACCGACTGCGAACAATCCATCTTTATGAGTACGACCTCAACCTGTATTTCTGTGTCAAATGGAGGCAGCTCATGCACCACTGCTGTGACAACAAACTCATCAACCCCAGCTGTTACGGATCAGTCCCAGGCAAGTGCTCGCTAGATCCAGTCATGATAAAGATCATGGAGTACGACTTGGCAGCACTGGTACGAGAGATACTCCTGAGCAAGGACCTGGATTCCACAGCATGCTACGACAGAATGATCCCCTTCTTTGCCAACTGTACCAGTAGGAAATACGGCCAACACCAGAAAGTTTGCATAGTCCAAGGACGTACCATGAAAGAAGCTAAATACCACCTCAGAACCAAATTCGGAATATCAAAGACCTCAGCAAGGCACTCAAAGCTAGTCCCATGGTTTGGAACTGGACAAGGAGCAGGTAACTCAGGGATGTACTGGGTCATGATCTCCAGCGACATCATCGACAACTACGAAACCAAAGCCAAAGGCGCCACCTACACCAGCCCCTGCGGAACCCATTCCATCACAATATATATATCTGCGTTTGTTGATGACGCCACCACCCGCACCAATAACTTCTTGTCAGATCCTCCAGCAACAGCAGCAGCCATCACTGAACAAGCCAGCACCGACTGCCAAGTCTGGCACAATTTATTAGCAGCAGTAGACCAGGCACTGGAACTCACCAAGTGCAAGTACCACCTGATACACTTTGACTTTGAACCATCAGGAGAACCAGTCATGATTGATGATCCAACCCCACCAGCAGACCTTCGGGTCAGAGACAAGAATAATAATCAAGTCACAATAACCCACGTACCAAGCAAGAAGGCAATCAAGTACCTAGGATGCCAGTGTGCACCTGCAAGCAACAGGGACCAGTACAATGCCTTGCTCAAGAAATGCGATGACTACGCCAGAGTGATCAACTGCAGCCAACTTGGACGCCAAGAGACACGATTCTTCTATCAAGGAATTTACAAACTGAGTGCCGGATACCCCCTACCAGTCTGCGCCTTCACCTTCAAGCAACTCAACAAAATACAGACAAAAGCCCACCAAGCAATGCTATCCCACAGTGGCTTCAACAAATGCACAGCACGAGCAATAGTATTTGGACCGCACCACCTAGGAGGTGCAGAATTCTTCCACCTATACGACCTCCAAGGATTTGGACAGATCAGCCTCTTTATCAAATTCTGGAGAAGCCCCTTATCACAGGCAGGCCAAATCCTGCGAGTACTCATGTCGTGGGCACAATTCTGTGCAGGAACTGGAACACCAATATTAGAAGACACAAAAACCCGACTACCACACCTGGAAGCACATTGGATTGCATGCATGAGAGAATATCTGGAAGCAGCAGGTGCTACAATTGAACTAGACATCACTTACTTGCCCAAATTAGAACGCCGCAACGACTTCTTCCTTATGGACCTCGCAACAAACGGCACAGTCAAATTCACAGAAGGTAACATCAAAAGAATCAACTACTGCCGCCTGTACCTCAACGTCGTCACTCTGTCTGATATTGCCACACCCGGGGGAGCCTCAATTGACACAGGAATGTACCAAGGAAAACCAACCAGCCAATCCAGCACAAGCAAATGGAAAGCAGTCCACCAGCGCCGACCAGATGCCGCCAGCTGGGCCCAGTGGCGCAAGCTGTGCAACCTTCTGACAGTCTCATCCTACAACAGATCCCTCATCCAACCCCTGGGCGACTGGATCGTCGAGCAGAAAGATATGCGACGAAACTGGCCATTCTGGCACGACCGGAGTACCGACACCCTTTACCACCAGCAAGGCAGCACTGTCAGCGCCCACCAACGCTTGACAACGGACTTCAACAAAGAGACCACCGGCGAAGACCCGATCGACATCCCAGCAGGAGCAGTACCTACAGACACAGTTCCGCACCCACAGACATGGAGCATCACCAGCCGATACATAACATACTCCATTGCCCAGGCTCCGGAACAACCTCAGGATATCCTCCAACACTTAGAACAACTGCCCAAATGGGAAAAGGACATGCTCGACGGCCTCCAACTCCTAGTACCCCTTGACGATTTTCTGCAGCTTGCACAATCCCCTGATTTGCGCATTTGTAGTGACGGCTCAGCAAAAGGAACAACATCATCATTTGGATGGGTCATGAGCACATCCCTTGGACAAAGAATTGCCACATGCAGAGGCCCAGCCTTTGGTCACAAGCCAGCTTCGTACAGAGCGGAGGGCTACGGAATACTGTCCGTGTGCCGGCTCATCTACCACCTCCAACAATTTGCTAACATCACCGTAGATGCTGTACCATTCTGTGACAACCAAAGCATGGTCAACAAAGCCAACAAAACACAGGACCTCACTGATATTTACCCCAACGACACCCTGGCTTCTGACTGGGATTTGCTCATTGAAATATGGACCACTCTGGAGGCACTTCCAGACGATTCCAGACCAGTATTCACCCACATCAAAGGCCACCAAGACGACGACACGGCCTATGATGACCTGCCCCTAAACTCCCAGCTGAACGTCGACGCCGACCACCAAGCAGAGTTATACATATTAGAAAACCCACATCAGGACCACGGCTTTGTCACACTCCTCCCCACCAGCGGAGTGCAGCTAAACCTCCCAACAGGCACTGTCACATACAAAATGAAGCGGGAACTTAGGCTAGCACGCACCACAGCGCCCCTGGAGGAAGCCTTAATGAAGAAATTCGACTGGACACGAGAAACATTCGACGACATCAACTGGGAAGCTCACCGGCGAGCACTAAACCGAAACAACACATGGCACACAACATTAGTCAAACATCTGAATAAAATACTCCCAGTTGGCGCCCACGTCAGCAAGTACGACAAGAAGTACCCACCAAACTGTCCATCATGCCCAGAACCAATTGAAACCTACCTCCACATGATGAGATGCCCCAACAGAACCCAATGGCGCACCAAATTCCTCCAGGACTTCCGCAAAGAACTGGAGAAATTAACAACCCCCTTTGACGTCATGAACTTCTTTTTCAAAATCTAACGTTCTATAGCCTAAATAACCTTCACTAAAATCAAACCAACCATCTAAGAGGCCTGTGTTAAATACATGCGAATACTCTTTTCTAATACTCCTATCCGCTTGTTGATTTAAGAATACATTCGCGCCAGAGATATCTAATAACTTTTCAACGATAGGAGTATAACCTTCAACAGGCATACCTTGATATTTATGACTAAAATAATTGTCATCATAGTCATACCTTAGAGGCAATCGTTTCAATATACTTGCAGGTAAATTTGTCGGACAAGTGCCCCATTGCTTTAACGTATACCCTTTAAAGAAAGATTCATATAGCTCTTGACCTACAAACTTCAAGGCCTGCTCTTCAAAACTTAAAGGGTGAACAATATCACTATGAGAAACCGATCTAACATATTTTTTAGCTTCAGAAGGGCTAAAGGCCTTACCAAAAAATTGGTTAATTGTATGTAGATTCACCGGCAAGGAATAAACCTGCCCGCCAATTGTTGTTTTAACTCGATTTATATAGGGGTAAAAATCTGAGAATTGGTTAATAAAATCCCAGACCATTTTATTATCCGTATGAAAGATATGTGGGCCATATTTATGAATCAAAATACCGGTGTCACTGTCCTTTTCTGAATAGCAATTTCCAGCAACGTTAGCTCTAGATTCATAAACATCAACTCGAAACCCTTTCGCACAAAGTTTACGAGTTAATACTGCACCTGTGAACCCTGCGCCTATTACCGCTATTTTCATCTTACAAAAACTCTGATTATTTATATTTCGTCCGTATACCTTCCAAAACCATCACTTGTAAATGATTTTTTATCGCTCAAGTAAGCAATAGAGCCCAAGAACCTAGCTTTATACTTAATTTTTTTATCGCCGAGGTTAAAAATTATTTTAGCCCCATACCTCATAACCAGAAGGTAACTAGAAACCCTATTTTTTAACAAACCATGCTTATAGGAATAAAAAAGGTGGGACCAAGCAACATGCCAATTACGTAAAAACGTAATATTTTTACTGGGCTTTGTGGAAGCAGACTTAAGATGCTTTACATAAATATCACTCAGCAAGACTAATTTGTAACCTTTTCCTATTAGTCTTAGCTCAAGATCTTTTTCTTCGTAGAACAAGAAAATATTCTCATCAAAAAAACCAACGTCCCTTAATGCTTCCATTCTAAACAATAAAAAAGCGCCTACCAAGTAATCAACAAAAATGTCGCCTTTATTTAAAAAATCCTCTTTTTTTAATGCAGGAGAAAAAACTGCAATTTCATTTTCCCTTACCGTAGCACGTTTGAATATGCACTGAAGCACAGACTCCGATAATAAAACATCAGGATTAATTAGAAGGCTGTACTTAGTGTTAATTCTTTCTAATGCAACATTTGCTGCGCGTCCGTAGCCAATATTAACCGGCAATTGAATTACTTCTATCTCCGTGAATGATTCACGGAGTAACTCCACACTGTCATCTGTACTTGCATTATCAACGACTATTATTCTACATAAAAATGTATTTATAAGATCACCCAAGTTGTCTGAAATAATAAGACCGCTATTGAACGACACTATTATAACGGTCAAATCTTGCTTTATATTACTTGTCATAATACAGATTCATACTACACCGCCAGTTAAAACTGGCCTTTCCGTAAGGTGCCTCCAGTAATAACTTAAAATAACTCCGCCCACTATTGCTACGATATACTCACCACTGGAATAATAAAAATATGATTCGGTAACATTGATAACACACCAAAAAGGTAAAAAACCGATTAAAAATAAATAGACAGGCCTTGGCATAACACCTGCCCCCCAAGCTTTATAGGCACAAAAAATCAAATAAAGACATAGTAAAAATAAAATCATTAGGCCAGCGATCCCGTAATTAGCTAGTGTTTCTAAATAGCTGTTATGTAAATGCCTAAAGGTTATCGGTTTTTCAAAACGCTCTGCTGCGGCTGCAACTACGTGCTTTTCTACATCGCCTCCCCACCCGAATAGGGGTCTCTTATCGATCCATATCAGACTTTCTTTCCATGTCGATAGACGCAAGGAAAAGCCACCATCTTTCATTAACATTTGATCGATACTCTTCACAGATTCATAAGACGATATCAACGAGCCCGCCCTTTTCTTAAAAATATCTTGAAATCCAAATAAAACGATTGCCACCACTATCATCACAGCAAGACTTTTTACGATAATTGACCGCAAGCCTTGCTTGCTGGTCAGACTCATTACTATTAGCAAAAATGGGGCGGATACTAAAAGACCAAGCCAAACAGCCCTAGTTTGAGTAAATATGACCACGGCCAATGTAAGACCTAAGATAGGAACCATCAATAAGTAGAGTAAACATTGCTTTGAAACGGATAAACCTGCTCCCGCCGCAAGGACAGCAATAAGACTGAGGAAAAGTGCCCCTCCGAGCATCGCCGTGTGCTGCGCATTGTTGACACCAAAGTCGACACGTTTTCCTGCTAGACCAAGCTGCCACTCACTTATACCTCCACCATTGATTAATGAAGCACTAAATAACGCTAGCAAAGCCAAAAACCAGCATAGCAAGGCTCTATCGGTACGCCCCCCTAAAATAATAGCAATAGGAATCATCTTAAACCAAATACCCATTCTATGAACCTTTGGGCTACTATTTGACCAGCTAGGGTGGTACTGCGTCGCGAGATACCATGAAATCAGCTGTACCAGAATAGCTGCAATAAATAACAATATGATGGGACTCGTCCAAGTAAGAGCTACATGACTCTTTTTAAAAAATAAGTAAACGCCGATAAGAACGAATAAAGCACTAAATGGACCTGCGAAATCGTTAAACAAGTACCATGTATAAACATAAACACAGAGGCAAAGAAAGGCAATATTCTGCAACCAGCTCGGTGAGGCGCTCAAATGATTCTGGCCGTCAAAAAGCCCACGTACATAATTAAACGAAGAAAGAGTATAGGCTGCTGTTTTCTTTTTATTGATGTTCATGTAATTTATAAAGTGTCCATGCGTTAGTATCTAGGAAATTCTACCTGAATCGATACCACATCTGCTAGTGTAGCTACTTAATATAACGACAAACTTAACAGATTAATACTCCATTAGGTTAATTGAAAACTACAAATATAGGTGCGCCACTCACTGGCACGCTAAATACTGGCTTTGAGGCAAATCGTTAGTTAAACGCTAAAAAAAATACTGAAGCACAAATAGTAAATTTACGCATTAAGCGTATCAGCAATAGCAAGGTCAGCTTTCGCTTCTAACTGCTTAGAACCTATGCTAGATGTCCAACATCATTGCTCATAAGGTATTGTTTTATGTGTATACTATTTTTAAAAATACGCAGATCTGGTATTGTGCAATCTCTGGAGGCTGTACGTAATATTGTGCTACCGTTTCTTAACCATAAATAGCTAGGGTATATACTCCTAGCCTTGCTCTCATAGTTACATCATGAACCGAGTTGATACATTGACCCTACATATCAAACCTATGGATCGCCTTAAATGATAAAGACACAATGGTCAACGGAGTAGATAATGTTATCTTATTTTCTAAAAAGAGTACTGCGTCGTCATGACGAAAAAAACAACCTAAAAATAAAATCTTTGGTGCGTGAAGCTATTTTAGAGAACACATCAGCGACAGTTACACAAAGTGGCATTGGCAATAATAAAGAGCATTTAATTATTGTATCTCTGACTTCGTTTGATAAACGCATTGATAATCTACACATTTGCATTGAGAGTCTTTTTCAACAAAGCTTAAAAGCAGATAAAATTATTTTATGGCTATCGAGAAAAAACTTTATTGAAAAAAGCCTACCTGAAAATTTACTCCGACTTCAAATTAGAGGCCTAACTATTGAGTGGGTCGATGAAGATATAGGACCTTATAAAAAAATTGTATACTCATTAGAAAAATTTCCTGAAGCGATTATTATTACCGTAGATGACGATGTAATTTATCCCTCTGATACCATTGATATGCTATATCAATCTTATCTTAAACAACCAGAAGCAATACACTGCCATCGAGGATATAAGGTAAAGCGACAAGGAACCACTTTTGCAGACTATAGACATTGGCCACTAGCAAATAGCCATTTGATTCCACAGCATAATATATTTCCAACAGGAATAGCTGGTGTACTTTACTTTCCGGGTTCTTTGCATAAAGATGTCACCAATCAAGAAATGTTTATGAAGTTATGCCCAAATGCTGATGATGTATGGCTTAAAGCAATGAGTTTGAAGGCAGGAACGAAGGTCTTCAAAGTTAGGGACGAACGCCCTTGGAAAAGTCGATTCTTAACGATAGCAGATTCGCAAGGCAGTTCGCTAAAAAAAATTAACTGGAAAAAAAAGGGGGGTAACGATGAAAAAATTACTGCTGTTTTTGATCACTATCAGTTATATAATTTAGTAGAAGAGGAATAGCACACACCGGATATAAAATCGCCACGCCAAAGCATATTGGATATAATAACTAGACTAAATTTTGCATCAAAACCTTAAATCATGGTATGAAAATTCGCGACAATATTAAAATAATTTTATCTTTATTCTGATTTTTGTAAAATATTCCAGCGTTATAGACTTACTATCTTACGACAGTAATTTAGTAAATAATGACTTGTACTGCTGAATAATAATAGCTTTCTGATATTGCTCTTTATAGTTAGACAAGCCGTTCTTGACTAGACTTGATGAAAACTCTTTATTATTAAGCAGCTTATTTATTGCATCGCCTAGCTCTACGCTATCATCTATTTTGGTTAACAAACCCGTTTTTTCATTATCGATCAACTCCTGCGGCCCTTGCGAACGAGTCGCAATAATAGGGCATTCATTAAACCATGATTCTGGAACGATACTACCAAGCCCTTCGTGGCGCGAAGGACAAACAAACAAATCAACTGTTCTCATTAGCGTGTTGATATCATTTCGCCAACCTAAAAAGCGGACTCTGCCATCCACTTTCAGCTCTAAACTGAGGCGCTTTAAATTCTCTGCTTCTGGCCCATCTCCTGCCAACCATAAAATAGCATTGGGCACATCAATCAACGACCGCAATAAAGTATCAAAGCCTTTGTTGGTATGTAGGCGGCCAGCCGCTAACATCAACGAAGTACCTTCTGGTGTTTCAAAGCTAGTTCTAGCGATAGGATCGGCTACTGTTTCATCCACAAAATTAGGAATATGAAATACTTTTTCCGCAGGGAATCCGCTTTCAATCATATAATGGCAAATGCCTTTCGTTATACCAATCCAATAATCACAATGCTTGTAGTACTTTAAATCATAGTAATGACCGAGCCTTGCAACCAACTTATAATCCCCTTTAGGCGTTAACATTGTCGCTCTATTCATATAGGTCATTACAATATCAGGACACCAGCTTTGCAACGCTTTACGATACTGATAGCGGCCTAAAACGCTTAAGGGGCCTCCCAAGCGATGAAGAGATACAGGAACACCAGCTTCTTTAAATAAACGCTCTCTTCGTTCATTGGGACGAGTAAATGCCGACTGTTCCATTGCGCTGTCTTCAGCTAATCCGCATACCAAACGAGTATAGAAATTTTCTGCCCCCCCTACCGGTGCGCCAGCTAAAGTATGTGCGACACGCATAATATTTTCTTGGCTAGTCATTTACTTATCCTTTGCTCTTCATTTAACCAACCGTGATAACCCCAGTCAGAATTAGACTCTTTTTTAACTAGCAACATCTTCATTGCCTTATCTAATTTCTTTACTTTTTTTCGCGCGCCGTATCTTGCCAGAAAAGGTAAAAAATAATTCAATATAGGTAGTCCGCCCCAACCTAAGCCATCAATTACCACTAATCTACAAACCACTGGTTTATTATTGTTATCTAAAGCTTGCTCAACAACAATATTATGCAATAACAGATCCCGCGAAGGCATACCGTAATCAGACCAAAGTTTAGAAAATGAAGCTATCGCATCTTGAAGCGATTCAGTAAAACCATTTATCCAAAGATACTGTTTGAGGGACAAAGAAACTTTATCATCATGATCTCTGATCATTTCAAGACAAAGTCCATATCCAACGTCCGTAGACACCATTCCAAAATAACGAGGGATTAACTTAAATGCTTTTTCACCTACGTTTTTTCGAATTCGCTCTACCTCTATCAATTCATTTCGATTTTCATCAAAACGATTCAGAGGCTTTAGATTTTTTGGAAAAGCCTTTTCTTTTCTGCGCAACTCTGGCGTTCTATCAGGTCGAACAATTTTGATACAACGAGTTATCTCTTGAGGGTGAAAAAAACAAAGGCGATTGCCTCCTTGAGTGAAGGCATTTTCAAGAGAACCTAGCATAATAACATTAGACATTATTACTCAATCCAAACGTAGTCATGTGTGTAGCGCTGCCCCATGGAAGCTTCGACTATATACTGTGCGTAAAGTGTAGAGTTAATTTCTTTATGAAAAAAGTCACGCGCCCGCCCAGCCCAAGATTGACGTTTTTCATCATCGTGATAAAAATCAATAACCTTATCTTTTAACTCTTCCTTGCTGCCAAAGTAAACCAATGTTTCTTCGGGAAAAAGACGTTTAAAATCTGCTTTTTGGTGCGTGAAGGTTAGCAAGCCATTACCGACGAGCTGAGCCATTCTTGCGGAAGAATACCAATCGAACCCTTCCTGGCGATTAAGATTCAAGCCCATTTTTGATTCGGCAAGGGCGTGGTCGTAATCTCTACCCCAAACAGAATTCTGCTCAAAACTACCTGGCGTTGAAAAATTAAACTCTTTGGGTAAATTTTCCTTTAGATATAATACTATTTTACCCCTTACGGTATGAGATCGTTCTTTACTACAAAAAATAAGATCCACCGGCAAACGCTCTATTGAAGCGCTATTTGAGTTTTCAATCGAGCTATCGACGGGGTTTGGCATATGAAACAATTTAGCCCTACCGTCTTTAAAAATAGAAAGCTCTTTTAAACCGGATGAAATAAACATTGCATCCACAACACGACAACGATGTTCAATTTTTTTAACATTTTCAGGGATAAAAAGAGGATCATTATTACAAGCAGTAATTATAATATTAGAATTAATTTTTCTAATATTTTCTAAGGTTTTATTACTGATAATATCGCAATGACCGACAATAACTAGGTCTGGCTCGAATGCCTCGACCGTTTGTAATAAACGCTTATTTGCCTTACTTTTACCTAAGTCACGAATACCTAGTGGCGCTTCAAAAGCAGCGACATCGCGGTCACTAAATGCCTGCACACAATGCCCATTACGGATAAGGCCAAAATATAATTTCTGTGCCCAACTCACACGATTATGACCGTATTTTCTTAACTGTTGGTGGGCTACATGTAAAATGCGCACGGTGACATCCTCAATCTATTAACGCCTGATGGTATAAGTCTAAGGTTTTTTCAGCCTGCGTTTTCAGAGTAAATTCCTTTGATAATGTTATTTCAATAACACTACCTTGAAGACAACTGAAAATGATATCAGCCACTTTCTCATAATCCTTATGCGGTGCTAAACCTTTGGGAAAACACGCACTTAAGGATTCTGCTGGGCCGCCGCTGTTGTAAGCAACAACTGGCACGCCGAGCGCCAGTGCCTCAATAACGGTACGTCCAAAAGGTTCAGGGCGATTTGACAAGTTACAGACCACCTTTGCTTGCGTATAAATATTATGGATGTCGGGTCGGTGCCCGGCAAATGTAATGTCTTGAGCTAAACCCAAATCATTAACACGTTTTTTTAACTGCTCAAGGTAATGTTGTTTTTTATTGTCAGCGCCACCAACAATTAAACCGTGGCAACTAACACCTCTTTTTTTAAGAATTGCCATAACATCGATAAAATCATCATGGCCCTTCCAAGACGTGATACGGCCGGGCATAACAATCACCGGCTTTTCTTTACATTGAGGGTATTCGCTGAAAAAATCATTAAGCCAGACAGCCGAAGGTTTATAATTATTATTAAAAACAGATTCGTCTACACCGCGATGAACAATGGATATT
>JAVCKV010365840.1:0-13280 GCA_032274145.1 Herpochondria borealis
GCTTGAGTTCGATGAGGCAGCGCATGAAGCACGGCTGGCGGTGAATAGACAATACGATACAAATTCCATCGCCGTTTACTACCACAGCATGATCACGCCGCTACAGGTGATGGAAATATCGTTGGAAGATGGTAGTGACAGAGCAGTCGTCCGAGGTTAATGTTCGCAACGCAGGGTGATCAAGGCGACAAATGTTCCCGGCTACAACAAAGATCTGTACGCAGGTGAGCGGGTGACTATCCGTTCGCGTGATTGCATGACTGACATTCCTGCAAGCATGGTGTACAGAAAGGACGTCATGGAGAAGGCAGGTTGGTAGGGGCCAACGAGCCCCCACGCATGTTTACGGCTATGGTGCTTATGGTGCATGCATTGAGGCAGACTTTAGTGCGTTGCGACTACCGCTGTTAGACCGAGGTGTGGTGGTGGTCGCCGCACATGTCAGGGGCGGCGGAGAGCTGGGACGTTCTTGGTACAATGATGGCAGGGGCCTCCACAAGAAGAATTCGTTTCAGGATTTTGTGGATGTGGCACGATGGCTCGTAGATTATCGCAAGGTGACTACAACGAGCATGCTTTCGTGCGAAGGAAGCAGTGCTGGTGGACTGCTAGTCGGCGCAGCCATCAACCAAGCGCCCGAACTGTTTCGGGTGACGATGCTCGGCGTTCCATTCGTCGATGTGGTACGTATGCGTCCTGAATATTGAACTTTTGATCCCGACTGCTTGTCGTCTAAAGTTTCACACCTTCCCGATCATTTTAGGTGAACACCATGATCGATGCGTCCATTCCCCTGACCGCAACTGAGTGGTCTGAGTGGGGCAACCCAAACGAAGAGAAGTATATCGAGTACATGCTAAGCTATTGTCCGATGCATAACGTGAAGAAGAACAAACAGTATCCCTCGTGCTGGATTACGGCCGGTCTGTACGACCAACGAGTGCCATACTGGGGTCCAGCCAAGTTCGCCGCGATGCTGAGGCACCATGGTGATGCATCAGTAATTCTCAACGTCGACATGGGTGCGGGTCATTTTGGTGCGAGCGGCCGGTACGCGTATCTGCAGGACAAGGCGATGGGGTACAGTTTCTTATTGGATCAACTGGGAGTGGATGGATTGAGCGTCAAATGATTTGATTCATTCAGCTTATTAGTTCTTCGATACCACAGAAAACGATCCATGCCTTTGATTCTTTACAGTGCAGGGCGTACTGTTGAAATCCTTTGTGTCAATCGTGGTTTTGGATGGGTCTTTCAGATGAGGAGGTTGTAGATGGTTGGCAACTAGTCTCTGGGAGAGGAAGTGCCACACGACCTTAAAGGAGCCAGTGAGGCGGAGATGGCCTGCTTCCATCTTCTACCGTTCTATGGGGGACGCATCTCTGCAAACCCTGCTGTTTTTTGAGCGCATAGATACCTCCTCAGGATGGTCTCAGCTCCATGAAAGGTGACGTGCCGTATTGCCCTCAGAATGGTGCGGCAAACGTTAGCATGAATTCGAGAATACTCCGGCACATTGGATGGTGACAACTGTTCTGGCTGGGTGAGCCGTCAAGAGTGTCAAGAGTGTACCGTACAGTTAGATGTAGGATCTGGTCTAAGAAAGCGCGCACATGTACCACCTCTCTACTCTATGTAAATTCTTGTCGGAAACTTCATCTTTGCTTTCTGCTTCTTCTCGCCATGGTATAGATTGTGGGACTACTGAAGCGTTGCACTGTTTTGTGCGATGCACGATGATTCGGAAAATACACGACTAAATCTTCTTTATGTAACGGATAGATAGTTGTCCATGCAGGGCACAGCTTGTAGCAATATCACCCATTCCTTCTGCCAATGAGCCGAGGACGATATCATCCTTAGAATTTAGCCACAGTCAAGCCCAGGGGTAAGTCGAAGACCGGGACTTGTGACCCAGGCAGTCCACCAATGGTTTGTTCTTGAGTAAGTGTGCCGTCCTCTGCAACGCGGTAAGCGTAGATCTCACCAATACCTCCAAACAACACGTAGAGGATGTCACCATCGACAACCATGTCGATAGGAACACCGTTAGCGTCCGTTACTGCAGCAGCAGCTATCTCCAAAAGGCTGATGCTACCGTCGTCCTGGTTAATGGCGAAACTGGAAACAGAAGAAACCCCAGCGTTGGCTGTATACAGATACTTGCCGCCCACAATCGCAGTCCAGCAGACAGCAGTGCTCATTCCGGTTCCAACGGAATCATTGACGAGCTCCAAACCATCGTCAGCAATTTTGTAGGACGAAACGCTGCCGTCAAGAATATTGGCAGAGTAGACATAGTTGTTTCCATCAAGTTCCAATAGAGAAAGAGCAACTGGGCCCAGTGACGCTCCAGGCGGACTAGCGGCAGACGAACCAGTCAGCATACAAGTATCTGGATCCACTTCGAAGGAAATCACCCCCTCGTTCAAACCACTTGCCGCAGCTGTGAGCTGAGTCCTGTCCTCCGACAAGACGATATCGACAATTCTGCCTTGACCAACATCTTGCGTGAGGTCTGGCAAGGGGGTCAAGCTACCATCGGCCTCGACGTAGAGGGCTGTAATAGTCGAGTTGACAAATGGACTCGGTGGTTCAAATCCAAGGATCAGGTTCTGTCCATTGAGAAAGGCAGCGTTTGCAACGTAGAGAATGTCGTCGCAGAGAGCGAGGGAAACTGGGTTTTCTCCACCGGTGGGAACTTCGTCGGTCAAGAGGGCGCCAAACTCGTTGAAGGTAAACCTAGAAACTGAGCCTGCAGTGCGGCCCTCTGGAGCAGCGTTGATGGGGTTGTTCGAGCCATTTGCAACAAAGACTTGGTTTCCTCTCGTAATGATGGAATTCTGAGAAGACGCAGCGTTGACACCCGTTCCTCCAGTTTGGTACCTACCGACAGGTCCCCTCAAGGTCCCATCAGAAAGTTGGTGGTACATGACCAATTCATTTCCAAGGGGCTCATCAAGGTCGGCGGGGGCTGCGTTTGTTGAAGAGAAGACGGCACCGACGACACCATCGAGAATGCTCACATCGTCGCTGCTGTCATCTTCGCTGTCCTTTCCCTTTTTGGTTCCACTCCTGCTGCGATTAGACTTAAGTCCTCTTACCCTGGATTGTTGTCTCTCGCCGTTGGTGGCGCATACCAGCAGGGTGAGCATGAGAGAAAGCGCAGTGAATTTCATCGTAGTGTTCTTGTTGTTGTTCTTGTTGATTATTGGGATTGTAGTGATTGATATTGTGAGTTCATCATCAAGCGCACAAAATACTCACGATGACCCAGTATCGAGAGGCACTGGTGGCCCAAGCCATTTGTTGCTTCGGCCCAAGCCATTTGTTGCTTCCTGGCCTCGGTCATTCTTTCTAGATTCCACTTGACACGATCAATCGTAGAACAAGTCGTCGCCATTCGTCAGTTAGTGGTTGCTGTGAAACCATGGTCTCGTGCAGGATTTGTGAACAAGTTTGGCACAGGTGGTCTCACAATCTATTCCGGGCAATATTGGTCTGTTGGCACGTGGATAGTGTACATTCACAACAATACTGTATGATAAATTCCGTTCGAACTCGCAATCTGTCACTCGTCTAAAAGGCCTCACTAACTGATTATAGGGAACGAAGTCTGGAAAGCCAGATACGACAGGTCGGCAATGGCCCAGGTGGACCTGATGAGAGGAATCACTTTGCTGGTGCTAACCAGACACAGAGCTTACGTGAACATGAAGCACGAGGAGGTAGTATAACGATACAACTCAGGCCAAACGCATTCAATCGTTTGTTCGACCCAGCCTTCTGTGTTGAGTGAGACTTGAGGAACCTCCGCGAACATATCGTTTCTATTAGTCGTATCGACTGCACCATGATCGAGACAGCAACCGTTTGCGCATGAGTCATCGTCATGAAGTCGCACTTTCTCTTTCGCGAGTATATCTATACAAATGCATCTGCTAATGCCACCCCATCTGGCGTTGGCCTCTATTCTCCGAAACAGCATCCGCAATCAAGAGCTAAGGCAGCAGCACCATCGAGGCTGGAGCAAATCATGACACGAAACCTTCTAAGAAACATCAGTTATATTCAACTACTGTGCATAGACTGATTCTACGCTCGACGAGCCACACTTCAAATCTCTAGCGGGTAAGAGTAAGTCAAGTTGTCAAGTTCTGGATACCAACAAGCTATGAAGTATAGCGTGTCGCCAATCTATACAGTTCTGGAGAGGAACACCCCGTATTTCCTGGCCATCTTACTGTCGAGTCTGGCTGCAGTCTATGATTGTATTGCATAGAGTGAACTAACATAGTCGAAATTTGAGATTAGGACAATGCATGACACAATCGCAGTGCTTTATGAGAAACATACATGATCTGTATGTAGCAACAATGTAGGTTTCTACGATCGTCTAGCCACATACACAGATTCAAAGATCTGGGAATCATCGGTATCGTCCCACAGAATCTCGAGGTGAAGGTCCTTTTCTTCCAAAAAGAATGCGGGGCACGGGGGTCCATTATAGGAATGGATCAATCTTGCCATACAGAGAGGGAGATGCAAATGGTTGCTGATCCAGGAGTTACTCTCAGCCCAAGCAGGAGGCAAGGCCCACTCCTTCACTGCAGCTTCCGCCTCATCAACGGAAGTTGAACAATAGACGTTCTCAATTAACTCGCGCTCTATCGAAGACCAGTTACACTCCTCTCTTTCGGTAGGGATCCAGTTACAGAAAGCCCGAGTGCCAAGGACACCAAGGTTCCCCTCGATAGTGGAAGGCTCATTGTCCAGTAGTCTTGACCTCTCGACAACTACAAAGGGGATTTCGCGCTGGGCAGATCTGTTATCCTGTATTTGGAACGCAAATTCCTCTGCCCAAAATGCCTCCGACCAAAAGGCACCATGTGGCCTTGGAATTGCCGACATGGCTCCACGAAGAGTACCATCATCTGGTGATATGGACAGTACGAGCTGCCTGGTGTTGCTAATTGATGTCCTCTTTCGCTGCTCGTGACCATGTCCCGAACAGTGGTGCTCTTCATACACAATATTATACACCCCAACGAGTTCTTCACGCTGTACGTTTAATTTGAAGTTGAGTGCGTCCTTTGGAGGACGCTTAAAGGATTCAAAGTCCTGACGACGCAATTCCCAGTAATGAGCTACAACCTCCTTCCTCTGCCGCTCTCTTTCTTCTTCGTTCACAATGTCCTCCGCGTCAGACTCTTCAGACCCGTCAGAGTCCTCCGCGACATTCTCTTCCGCTATTTGCTCGTCTTGTGCTTCCTCGGCAAAGTCCATGGTGATTTTGACTTCGACAATCTTGTCTGGCATCTCACGTCGCTGGAAGTTGGTTCTTCCGGAGAGCAGACAGACGCCAGTAAACTAACTTAGAAACCTCTGGTTAACGGCAATTTACCTTCCAAATCACAATCTGCCGCCGCGCCCAGCTTCAGAATTCTGTGTGTCAGACATCAACCATGGATGCCCCCCAAGAGCAAGTGCTGGTATCCCTGGAGTTCGATAATGGTGATGGGGACGGGGAGGAGGGTGAAGGAGACACTAGTGAAGAAGCAAGAGAGTTGCAGAGAAAGGACGTTGTAGAACGGACTTGGAAATTGAAGCGTCAGGGTTTCGAATGTTATGAGTACCCCAACTCTCTCAACTTCAAAAGGTCGGGGGATGTACAATTTGAAAGTCTCGTCGGGGTGTACAATGTTGTCTATGAAGGACACGAATGTCTTCCGCAGAAGTTTTTTGAGAAACGCAAGAGGCCCCCGCACAACAGCAGACAACTTGTACTGTCAATATTACCAGACGGTGCTCTGCCAGCTATTCCACAGCCATCATCGCAGAGAGGCTTTTGGGAGGAGAGATGTACGTTGAAAACAAGACAGGAGGGTCGATTGTCTGATCAAGATGAGCTGCCCTTTGTAGTTGTCGAAAAACCACGTGCTGTTGACAGTGAACCTTTCGTGATCAAGGGAAAACTTGGTGTCCTTGGCACACAATCTTTTTTGAACTGGATCCCTACCGAGGACGAGACGTATACTGTAACAGAACGGGAGCTAGTTGAGAACTTCTATAATTTGACTTCCGCGGAAGAGGCACAAGCTGCTGTGACTGCGTGGTCTTTATCGTGGCCTTGGGATGAGAACACCTCCTGGATTAGCAACCATTTGCATCTACCACGCTGTCTTGCAAGATTGATCCAATCCTTCAAGATTGGTTGCCCGAAGTATATGACAATGTGGGAACCAAATGCACCCCCATGTCCAGCATTCCTGTTGGAAGAAGGCGACCTTTGCCTTGGGATGATTCTCTTGGCCGATTTTGGCGACTTCTCTGACACACTTCCTGACACACTTCATGAATCTGTTTATGTGGCTCGTCGAGCGTAGACATCATACATTGTCTTGTTATGTAGATTATAGCATGTTGCTTTACACACCTCGAGTTGTACATTGTTTCTACTGACGCACCCTTGCGGGTCAACTGGGTCTTGTGTTCGCCTCCTTTTCTCCCCTTGCTCCCTTACCTTCACCCCCTCCCTCCCTCACAAAGTCATAACAGCATCGCGGAAGCAGCAGGTGGTCTTCAATAACTTTCTCTAGAGAAGCACTGTATCCGTACCTACAAGCACAGCTGAGACTGGAGAATGTCTCCCCAACATCAATGGTCCCGTCTGGTGACTTCTCCGGCATTCGGCTTCCGCATACTAATCACGCACTGAGCAGCGATTTGAGTCTACACTAGTCGTAGATGGCATCGTGGTGTAGGTTGAAACACAACTTTTGAAAACTGCGCCCTTTGATCTTGATCATCGTCACGAACGCCGTCTTACTAGTAGAAGTGCAACCCATATAACCATTGCAGTGTGAGGAGGAAGAAGAAGTGGAAGTGGAAGCCCCCCAAGTTGGGTACGGTGAACAGTATATCTCACAGAAAAATGAAAAGTTCAATTCAGCTCCTCTGCCTTTTCCGCCCACGCGTTGTGTTGTTTTTTGCGATGTGCATCGCCATGTTGACTTGCACCAATGCAGCAATGCCAAATCCAGACTTTTGGGACACCACTCAAGAGGAACTAGATGCCTTGGTGGAGAAGTCTAGACCGTATCTTCGGCCTGTGGAAAAAATGGGCAATATTGCAAAACTGTGCAATTCCCTCCCTGGCTACCAGGAGGAAAGAGCTCACAAATTGACAAAGGTGACGGTAATCATAATGGACCAAGATTTGATTTGTCGCGATTTTACGTCCACGTGTGATCTATCCTTGGAGGAAACGGAGCAGTGGCTTGTCGATCGTGCTGGTTGGTTTAGCGCTGAGCACATTGCCTCTGGAGTCAATGGGAATATCCCACATGACGGCACTGGAGCAGTATCTGCACGTCGGGCCTGCGCTGGTGGAAGAGCATTGCTCCTGCCTACGATCGACATTTCAATGGGAACTACAAATGACACCTGCCCTACAACCGATGCCTCCGCCTTTCTAGATATGAAGGGGGTCGGTGCTCGAAACCCAGTTCCACACGATACCACCTCATCTAATGCTGTTGGAGATGGGTTGTTCCATCTCTTTGAAGCCCTGTATGAATATTTGAACGAAAAGACCGTGTCTGCCATTCTAGAGGATCACTCCCAACGAAACCCTAAAGATCTTCCATTTTACACGGTGGGTGCGTATGCTGTTCTCTCTCTTGGATTTCAGGTTCCTGTCAAAACCAAGACAGGTGTGAAGTATTTTGTTGCTGCCGGCCTTGCCCGTCAACCAAGCAGGCGACATCCCAACCCCTACAGTTGGATGGACTTCCACGAAGCTGCCATTTTGGAACAGATACTCAACGCGTATGGGATGCGAAGTGATGGGCCCCAGAATGACTTCCTGTTTGCCCATCTCCCAAACCCAACGTGTCGAAGAATCAATCTGCAGGGAACCGTCATGACGCAGACAGTGACGGATGTTGGCACTTTTGAAGGAGACACATGGTTGAAAGAAGGAGAATGGCCACCGAAAGACGACTGTCTAGTACATTGGGGAGAGACAGGGCGCATTATTGAGACCAGCCTCTGGAAGAAAGAGGACATTGGGTCCTCGCGGACACGTGCCTTTCTGAAGGAAGAGTATAAGCCCCTCCATGCTGTCGACGGAGAGTCGGTCTTGGATTACGAGCATGTTCGATCGAAGAACAACGTGCGGATGCGCCAGATGTGGGAAATGGAGAGATGTTGGTGACATGGTGAGTGCAGCGTTGAAGCAGTTAGGGCGGCGGTTCGAATTGGCATGGTTGGTGACATTCTTCTTGTTGATACCGACATACAGAATGAATTGGTGTGCAAAGAAGCATCTTGTCTCTAATGGAGATTCTGCCAAGAGAATGCATCCTTGGGTATTCCTCTGATACCGCCTTAGCCCAGCATGTGGCAAGTTTAGCTAAGAGAGTTTACACGTGACTGGTTATGTCCATACTTCAGCAAACGCCAACTACGTACACACATCACTCTCTAGAAGGAGCTCATGCACCAGCTAACTGTTGTGTGTCTCCCCAAACGCGGCTTGGTTGCAAGAGCGATACTTCATAGAATCCGTTTCAAGTATTAGGAGACAATCGCCACGCAATCAGCCCTATCGTGCGGCTCGAAGTGACTGGAATCAAGACGAAGTAGCTTCAATGACTCCCTCTCAAGTTCTCAACAGTGTGTAGATGCTCTAGCGCCATAACAAAATAAGCCGACTTTTGGTGAGAGTAGAGTGCGTAGCTGTTGAAGCAGGAGCATGTGTTCGGGGCATTATTTCTTGGTTTTGCCTCAGCTCTGATTTTCCTCAATTTCAAATTGGCATAACAACCTGTTATTATTAACTAAGCTGGTCCAATCAGAGGTCGAGAATTCTCACGACGGGAAACCTTGGCGTCCCCGCCCAGCTACATTATCGCCAACAACGAGTGACTCGAGATTCCACGTCTTGTCTACTCGTACAGTGGGTCGCGCATTCTGACGAGAGGCATCAGCGAGTTGAAACGCAGAATGCACTTATCTCTCGTCTCCCTGCCAACACATGTGACACGAATATTTTTACCCCCTTCGCGAGCCATAGGCAATTATATGAGGTTATGATATAAATGCGTAGGAGGTTGTGCGTGAGCTAGAAGGCACAAAATAGACATTTCGAGCAAATCCCGCAATATTGGTGGGTCGACAAAATGTCTACGACGTAGAAATGGAACAATTATACGTTCTCATGATGGAGATCCAGCATTTCTATTCGTGTACTTGTGACCTCCATAGCGACACCGTACCAAACAAGTGGAGACCATGGCAGCGACACATATCCGTGCCGTTGTCATCGTACTGGAGTATTTATGATAGCATCCGAAAGGTACGTGTATGCATAACTATTCTACGAGTACATGCGGAATTTATGTTCGTGACTATTTGTTCGTCGTGATTAGTTTTGCCATAAGTGCCACCTGAATTTGCCGACCAAGAGTGAGCCTGGTTGGGAGGTCATCAATAATCTCACAATCTTTCTGAAGCGCGTCGTCGAAAGCGAAGAGAGTCATTTTCCATTTTATTGTTCAATCTGAAGATATCAATGATGATTGCCGTCAAGAAACAGTTGCTCGCTATTGCGCTGCTACTCGTCAGCCGAGCAGCTGCTGCCAATCCAGTGTGGTTTAGTCGTATTAAAGAAGAAGACGAAACTGGTTTGGTGAAGAAGTGCTTCAAACGTGAAGATGTAAGTCCCGATGACGGCGATGCCTGTTCCAAAAAGCCAAAGATTTGCTACTTTGGAACTCAAGAATGTGATGGGGTTGGAGCTCACCCAGTATCCAGATGTTTTTGCGACGGAAAGGCTGGAACGAGGAAATGGAGCTGCGAAGAAGAGGCTTGTCCCATCAACGACTCTCCATCGACTACGGACGTCTGCCCTGTTGATCCACCTGGAAGCAATCTCGGATGTACGGCCGATTTGGAGTGTAAGTATGAGACGTTCACCACTGAGAATGGCGAGGATTGCACCTTTACGAACACTTGCTCTTGTGCCAGCGGAGACTCTTCGTTTGCCTGCGTTCCAAGTATCCTCTGCCAGAGCGTCTCGGCGAACCCACCTAGCGTTTACACCGTCTGTCCTGATGATCCACCTGGCATCAACGCTGGATGTGCCGCTGATTTGGAGTGCAAATACGAAACGTTCACCACTGAGAATGGTCAGGATTGCACCATTACGAACACTTGCTCTTGTGCCAGCGGAGACTCTTCTTTTGACTGCGTCCCAAGCATCCTCTGCCAGAGCGTCTCGGCGAACCCACCATACGTTACGGACCAATGCCTTGAGAACCCACCTCCGCCCAATGGCAGCTGTACAGTTGATCTAGAGTGCGAATATGAGAAGCCGACCAGCCTACCAGATGGCTCGCCATGTACCGAAACTACCACTTGCTCTTGTACTGCTGGTGCAGGTACCTTTGACTGCCAAGTTGCAATCGCGTGCGTCTCGGCGAACCCTCCTTCTGTTCCGTAAAGTTGCGGCTGCCCGTGCGTGGAAGCTGGTGCTCTTTGTGGAAGCCACAACAAGCAAGCGCTATTCCGCGGCCACAAGACACACCACCATACTAGCTTACTAAGATAACATCATAATAATCTTACAGCATCATATGCCAATCAGCTTGCCTCCCTTCGTCATCGGCTTGCAGAAGCTTGCTATCAGCGACTTTCAAACGCCAGTGGCGAGCAATTTTCTGCCATTTTGCGAGAGGAGTACTTGTACTCTTTACGTACCGGTTCCTGTAGAAACTTGTATAACGATGGAACACCCGGTCACCACCGCGTGGTCGGTACGACGCCACAGGTTCGAATGGCATACACGAAACGCGCAAACAGTCAAGCAGAGGTTTACTGCTTCTCCTACATGACCTCTGTCTTGTGTTCCAACGCAAAGTAGTGGTTGCTAAAGGCGGCGTCGTGATGCCAATCCTTCAGTGGATCAATCACCAGTCGTTTGGTTTCGTCCAGACCATCCACTTGTCCACAAGCCAGCATGCAACCCATGGTCGAATGTGGACATCCTGGTAGACGGGCGGCTAGAAACGAGAAAAGGAAATGTGCTTGTGGTCGACACGCCGATCGTTGGTGCGTTCCGCAACGGCTTCCAGTGTACACGCCGAGTAGTGGTTGGTGCGCAAAGTGGGAGGAGAGATAATCAGCGTTGCTTCACTCGAGTGAGCTTCGACGCCGCAGATACGTTTCAGCTGATTGTGAATGTTTTGCACTTCATCCTTGCCGTCCTGCTAATCGAGTCGACCCCAGTTGGCGTCCACCAAGGTTTTCCTAAAACTTGCCAAACCTCAAATCGGCGTGTCGATTTCAGAGTGTCATGAGTTGCTTGAGATTGATGCCAATGGGAACTCTTTAGGCCACTCATAGGGAGAACTCATGCGAAGGCCTAGGAACTTCCAACAACGATTCTTTCCGTTCTCTACTGCGAGTCAGTCGGCAATCGTGACATGTTGGTTCATAGACATATCGCAGTCGTTGACGTAGAGGCATCTTTTGCTTCGTCCTTCATCAACCAGTTCGACCGTCGTAACTCGCTTCCCTTCGTAGTTGTTCTCGCATTTTTCATCAGTGTGAATATAATTGTGCAATCACTCTGGTTTGACATTTGTCTTCTCGACAAGAATTCTTGACTTTCTGTTTGTAGCGCCTCGTGCAGTGCAGCGCAAAGGCGTGCTGTCGACGTTTGTGTGATGCTGGGATCGATAGATGGACTGGGCCTGACTTCTTGGTCGCCAGCCCTTTAGCAAGTTGTCCGGTAAATCCTTTCTGCCCAAGCCTTCATCGTCCTTCTTAGAGGGCATCCCACTGTGTCGTTCGTGTACAGGATTGAATCCCAATCTTTGTCTCTCCGCCTCATTGTCCAAATGGAGAAACCGGTGGTGTTGCTATTTCTTCAGCGCCAAGCCGAAGAGTGATGGTGGTGACATATAATTGGCCAACGATGGCGCTCTCTTCAAATCTCTTTCCAAATTCTGGAGCAGTCAAGCCATAGTATCCTGATCACATCAGAAACGTGTAAAAGAAACAATTCGTCAGCAATCTGAGTCAGTTTTGCTACGAGGGTCGGTGCGTCTCTCTACCAAAAGGAGACGTTTTGGAACAGCAACTACTTGCACGCGATGAGCTCGAGATCCCAGCAAGAGAAACGATCGTCCGTGACTTACCAAATACTGGTGAACAGCCAGCTAAGACGACTTCAAGAAGTTAATAATCTTTTCGACAATCAGAGGAGCCGATTCCAATTGAAAGAAATGACGACCGGGAACCTCATGAACGTGCCCGACATTGAAATTGTCTCGAATATAATCGCATTGGTATTTTGGAATGGCAACTTCACCTTGTGCCCAAACAATTTGCATGGGGATAGTATTGCTACTACTACTAGTAGTAGTAGAGCCAAGAGATTGTCGAATGGTTCGAGTCAAACTCTTTCGTTGTTCCGCAGTGCTAGGAAAGGATTTCATAATCTTGCGAAAGGATGCACTGCCTTGCTTGTGAAACAGTAACCAAGCCCATGCCACCGATTCTTCGTGGTTGCACGCAGAAACATCGGATACTCCTCGAAGGTACATGAAATGTCTCAAGACCCAAGGCGTCATGGTGGCCAAGGCAATAGATCCCACAATGGGTATCGGAAACATGTTCATCGGAAAGGGTTTTCGAAACGTTTCCAGATCCAACGGTGTGTCCAAGACTGTCATGCTCAAGACTTTATCGATATTAGTTGCCGCCCACAGTGCTGCAATCGGCCCTCCAATGTCATGAATGACCAAATGAATCTTCTTTTCTTGGTGACTGCTGCTACTACTACTACTAAACAATTGCAAATCCGAGTGTTCCAAGATTTCTCCAAGCTTTTCGGCCAAGACGGGCCAAGAATAATCATCGCCGATTGGTTTATCGCTCAATCCCAATCCTGGAAGATCCATGGCCACAACTCGATATCCCTGTTCGACCAATGGATCGAATAGTTTTCGGTACAGAAAACTTGATGCTGGGACACCGTGAATCATGACAATGGTAGTAATAGTGTCATCGCCACACGTAGCGCCACCCTCATCTCGTACGAAAATCTTGGTGTGGTCCTTGAGTTCTACAAACTTTCCTTTGGACATGTGCTCGACCACAGCTGGGGGCATTTCCTTGGGCAACACCCAAGCATTCTTGGCACAGCATCCACAGCAACTCATGATCTACTTCTTATGGCTTGTCCGCTCAAGTGATGGAGATCGAGATGG
>JAVCKV010365951.1:0-13278 GCA_032274145.1 Herpochondria borealis
CTGATGCTCGTCAGCCACTATTTCGCGTCGGCCCCAGTATACCGTACCAAAAGCACCATTGCCAACGCCTCGTTCCACAGAGTAGCCAGCAACATTAATGGGTGTACTGTCGTGAGCTTGTTTGTCCTTATTCCCCGCCATCATTCTTTTATTTTGTTCCTCCAGAAACTCCAGATCTCTGTCCAAGGAACCCATCGCCTTAATCTCCTCCACAGTGTGGAGGCTTCGGAGTATCTGCTCGAGCTCCTCATCTCTCACTTTTAAGTCATCATTATCTTTGTCCTGCTGTGGCCATGCTGGCCAAGTAAGCTTACCACCTCTTGCAAGAGGAATGATGTCGGCGGCGGGAGCCATTGCAACGTCGAAGAGAAGGCAGAGGCCGGTGCACACCACATTTTCGGTGTCTTCATCGGCACAGTACCAATACTGCAATTTGTTTTCCAACTTGTGAGCCCGAATGCCGTTGTTTTCGTTGAAGAGCTGTATTAACTGATCAACCATGAACTTTGGAAATAAGACCTTGTTGACAAGTTCAAACAAATCGCCGTGACGTTTGTAGAATTTCACCACCAAACGGATGCCAAGAGCAATCACTTTCAATTTCGGAATACCAAAATTGAAGCACCACAAGTGGCAAAAGAACTCCATTCCCTCACTCCAGTACCCACAAACAGTGTCCCACGTGGCCATCGTTGGGGTTGCAAATTCGTGACCTACACCTTCTTCATCGTTGTCGTTATTGGCGGTTGCCGTCATTGTCCTTAAATATTCGCCTCTCAAATTTGCAACGATTGGCTTGCAATATTGGTTGTTCAAATTGAACGGGAGCAATTCCCATCCATTGTCAGCGGTTGGACCAACTTTTGTCAAGTATCCCCTCGGGATGGGCATGAAAGTTTTGATGAGTGCTTGTTGTCGCTTTTCTTTCTTGTCGACATCATCATAACGAACATCATTACCCTTAAGAGCATCCTCTGCTTCGATATCGGCAGCCATTTTCATCGGCGCAAGCAACATGTCATGCTTTTTCCACTTGTTTGGGTTGAGTTTAACACCAAAGGCAAGTAGCTTCGGCATTCTCCCTTGAACCCATTCGGCATCTTCCTGTTCCTTCGCAGCGCGTTGGAGTGCCCTGACTTGGTCCGCAGATGGATCCTTCAAGCTTTTGTAGATAAACTCAGTGTCAGAATCATTCAATTCTGTATCGTCAATTTCATCGTGGACATGGTGCTTCTTCGGCAGGCGGATACCATCTCTTTTTCTGTTGTGCGTTGGCATTGTTTGCTTGTGCAAAAGGGTGTTGGCTTTCCGTTTGCGGGCGCCTGACTTTGCAGCCGTTCGCTTCCGCGTTGCCGCCTTGTCATCGTTGGATTCACCGCCTTTGCCAATCATGGTTCCTATTACCAACAATCGTCAATCTGTATTATTGTTGCTCTATTAAACACTCGAATGCGGAACCAACGTAATTGCAGTTGTAATGAAAGTAAACTCTTTATGGTTGGTTAATCTCACGAGAGCTTCCGTCCAAATGTATATATATGCGTACCGTGTTTGTTCCACGGTTTCAAATCAATGGGAGTTTATCGAGACATGTCGGACTCAGCCGTTACGCTCTGTCACTCCTGCACGCAAGCATCCAGGTAGGTTCCGAAAAGTGGGTGTGGGCTCGCTCTACCACAGAGGTGCTTTTTAACCTCATTACGTTCGTAACATACCGCGGTACGACAAACACAGTCATCGTCGATTCGTGTGCTGTACCGGGGCATACGGTGTACACACTGGATCTACACCTCATAGAGCCAGGGATCAAGCTGCGGCAAGGCATACTTTCCATCGCGCATTCTCTCGCACCAGCAGCTCGTAAGAACACAATACATGTTGGCATGAGCATGTTCACGCCCAACGATGTAGTGCATTGGGATTGCAACCGCCGCCATGTTGGCGGATTGCTGGACGCTCTCCAAATTTTGGGACATGTCGCACGCAGTGTCCACTCGCTGAATGGGTGCATACCACAATCCATTCATTGAAACTCCTTGCGTGTCATCAAATAGAATCCTTGTCCAGGAGTAGAAGCTGCAGCCTTTGCAAACCAAGTGAAATTCTTGACGGTACTTGCTTCGCTCGCCTGGAGTTCTGACGTATCCGGATTTGACAACCCCTGCAATCGGCTTCAATTCCACCATGGCTTCTGCGATGACAATCTGGCTCTTGTATATATTGATCGCCCTGGCCTTGGCCGCGAGTCTGCTGTTCCAGGTTTCGCCTCGGCTGGGAATGCGGCTGTTGACGTCCTCATCATCATCATCCCAAAGGTTGTCGTTGATGGTTGATGTACTGCTGGCTGTATCGCTGCTGGCGAGGCTGTCTTCATCCGACGATACATCAGAGTTGCCCTCCCACTCTTCGTCTTCGCTGTCCTCCGATTCTTGGTCGTCATTGTCCTCGTCACATCTAACATTGGCAGCCACAGCATTGTCGTCATCGTCGTCATCATAGCTGGAATACTGCACTTTCACGCCTGTAGAAGGGCCGCGCTCATTTTCTGCAGCCTTGATACGGAGCTCGCGCAAGTACTCGAACAGTTCACGTTCAAAGTCAATCATGACATCTTGCTTGTAGATCCTTTCGGCGATTCTAACCATGAACTCGCCGCCTTCCCGCACACCACGCGAAATGAACAGCTTGACAACTTGGATGAACTTCTCGCCCTTTCCACCACCATCCCACACGTTAACCAACGGACCAAACATTTTCATCATATCAATTAGATTAAATGAAGACATGTAGTTTGATTTTTGCCACCAAGGCTCGCACTTTGATCTAATTTTTTTGTTGATATTCTCGCCACGTTCCACGAAACGGAGAGTGTCATGGTTGATGTGGATATCCAATTCCTGTACGCAAGACATGTACTCCTTCATATAGTGCTGTGTTTCCTCGATGTGTTTGGCATTGATGCCCCGATGGGTTAACAACCTTGCCACCATGGCAACGAACGATTGGACAAGCCTAGCAACATCCTGTCCTCCTTTGCGACTGCTTTCTAGACCTCCTTTGTTTATTAGGGCATAGGAAACTTTCGAAAGGCGCACCCATGCCAGCCAATTCTCTGCAACATATGTACCATATCCTAGTGACCCTATGATACCGTTGAATTTAAGCGCCATGAACCAGCTTACACCCAGCTTGTTCAGATGTTGGAGCAAGGGCTGCATACCTCTGCGGAACGTGTTCACTCCTAGCTTATGCTTGTCAATGTGCTGGTCGATGAGCTCAAAATTGGATCTGGCTTGACCTAGAAAAATCAGATGCATAATTGCCTCGATGTACGCCTCAATGCCCAATTTGCCAAACCACTGGGGCGGGTAAATGAATTTTGCCAGTGCCCGAGTGGAACTGTAGTCTGGTTCATTCACAGCTCCCCTGGCAGCTTTGGCTTGCTTGAAGAGCTCTTCTTGAACCTTGGTTCCAACGCCGCATGTCCGTAGGTATTCCATGCAAGCGTTCTTATTCCATGAAGATCTTGCTGGAAGCTGGCTGCAATTATAAAAAGCAAACTTGCATGCTTGTACCAAATATTCAAAGGTCAACGGGATAACTTTGAGCTCCTTCAAACCTGGCTCTCGCCCGATTGGCGCGTCAATTGTGCATGTAGGATGTGCAGCGAGTGGGTAGTATTGTGGCGCCGGTGCTTTCAAGATATTCACACGTCCCAAGTTCCAATCTGCACAGCATGGATACATTGCATGCTCCTGACAAATACGAGCAACCTTGTTTTCAAGTGGTCCATGTGATGCGCACTGAATGCCCAAATGTTCCACTAGACGACATCTTCGACACAACCAGCAAGAACCAATCATCCCGCCGTTGCTGGTATCTTTCACAAATTTGTGGGACCAACCCCAACCGATGGCCATGTCGGACTGTACGCTGCCTTCTTTCTGTTCAGCGACGTAGGCTCTTGCTGCCGCATTATCGATGGCCATGTTTTCCAACTTGAAGATCTTGCCAAAGGAACGGTGGTAGTCACTGGCAAAGGACAGTGTACTGGTACCCTCGGCTCTTTCCACTTTGTCTTGTATCTCAACGAGTGGCTGAACTGAAACCTGTAAGACTTTTTTTAACCCACCATGATACACCCAGAGGGGTTTGTAGGGGTCTGCTAGAATGGCAATGTCCGTTTTGAACTGTTGCTCCGCCCTATCCCACCCAGGACCGCTTGATTTAAGACCCAGGGCAGTCAAGAAAGTATTGCTGACCGAGTTCGTCGCACCTTTTGGTGTGCCAACGGTAAAACTCTTTACCACAGGACTCTTGCGATCACCCTTGCACCTGCTAGCGCCAAAGCCATCCTTCCAGCTCGTAGCCCACGGAACAATGACGGGTCCGAACTCATTATACTCGTTGCCTTCGCAAGCTGCTCCAACACTCATTCTGGCATTGCGCGCAGCCAGGGAATCAGAAAGGTGCAAGATAAGGTCCTCCGGATCCTGGTTAAGATCTGGATCACCAGGTTTCACCCACATTTCATCAAGAGATAGCCCTTTCGCAAAGAGGTATCTCACTATATCGATGGGGCTGATGTAGGCAACCCCATCAAAATTCTGAACAGGTGGAATAGGAAGAGTGCGACCAAGCGAGTGAGGACCGCTCCTACCATAATATAGAGCCATGTTTTCGTAGAGGACAGCGTCGGTTGCCTTGAAGATTCCTTCGTTTCTCAGTCCAAAAGGGTTCGTAAGAAAGCCCTGTCGTCTGCGTTGCTTGTCGCCCATGGAAGTATACTGGTAGTATGACTCAAAATGCCATGCAGCCTCTTCGAAACCTGGTGTCACGTCCCTGGTTATTAGCTTTGTCCTCTGGAAGGCTCTACCAACTAGGTATGAAAGGCCACCGCCAAATTTGTCAGTGCCGGTAACATGTTCTGCAGCATGGTAGAGTTTCATTGCCTCCAAGTCACTGAAGCAGCCCATGACTTGACGAACGTTGGCAATCGGTTTTTTCTCCATAAGATCGGAAAGCCAAAGGTCGACTTGGCCAAAGCACTTCTTGGGGAAATTGAATTCGTTTGCATTGACTTTCCTGTTGTTAGTACGGGCAGCAGCAGCTGACCTCTTCCATGAATAAGAAAATGAACCATTTTTGATTGAGTCAAAAGATTGGTTTCCGTTGTCGTCGTCATCATCAGAGGTACTACTACTATTAAATGTATCATTAGGATACAAGATAAAGTCGTCGCGGGTCCTCTTCTGTTGCGCCCGAGGCGAATCATCCTCAACATAGGCAAGTCCTTCCTGCCTTCTAATTTCCACTTCTTCTTCGACCTTTCCTTTCATTGCTAGGTGTGACTTATTTTTGCGGAAATGATAGCTAAGAGATCCTCGCCTCAAGGTTGCTTCACAGAGAACACATATAATCCAACCCTGTTTCTTTGTTTGGCAGGCAGCATCTTGACAGCTTAGGGTAAAGCAATACTCTCCAAATTGTTCTTCGGGAAGACAGAGCCCACCAGTTTTTGCACAATGTGGGCAAGTCGCAAGTTTTTCACCGACTAGTTCAACAGGTTTGCTGGCATCATATGCACAATCCATAGCGCAGCTAGTGAATTCCGTGGTTTTGAAACGGAAAATTCAAACAAAGATTGTGAGATCGACATAAGACGGCTACAAAAACCGTTGCAAGCATGATGACCTTATTATTGCGCCGGTTGATGTGGGGCGGAACATGGGCATCAGCGGTAATAGATCTTTAGAAAAACCGCAAAAGATATTCCAGTCCTGGCGCGCCAACAGCTGACATACGTTGTACATCGTACTTAAAAATAGTACTTGATGGAGTAATAAAGTAAGCTTGATAGAGTACACTCGACTTAATAGTACAGAATAATCGTTCTCTTTTTTCTTTGGGTGCATTCCAAAATGTGGCGCGCCGCATTTCACACAATTCAGCTCATTCTTTCCCACGAATTACGTTTCCCCCAATTCTTCGGCGCAGTGCTTAGACATACCCCAAACAGCTTCTATTCGTTATCAACAGTAACATTCCGCGTTAAATAGCATACGTAGCCTATCAAACTTCGAGGGTTGTTTGTGGAAAAGTGGCCGTTGAAGCCTCCTCAGCTTTCCCCGCGGTAGCAACTTTGTATTATACTATGCTGCAAGTTCTGCCACCTCCGCTGAAGAGTATTGAATACGCTTGGCCGTTGTTTTCAGTTGCACTGCGGTTGGGGGTGAGCCCCCGTTGGGCAGGGACGTTAGATCTCGTCCATACCAACGCGTTGCTACGTGTTGTACTAGTAGTCTAACGAGCTTCCCAGGCAGCTATTGGCGATATGTACATGCTAAGCAGATCTTCATACATGAAGATCCTATACCCGTAGTTACCCAGATGAGCTTGTTCTCAGGCGTTTGCAGGTTCCGTTAGCCGGGGGAGTTTTGAGGTTCGTGGCATCCCACAATTCCCCCGAAATTCTGGGGTCCGATATCTTCCACATTTCGAAAATCTCCTCAATTGCATGCCCCCGACAACAATGGTGCTTAAGCCGCAAACGACTGTTGCATTATGACCCAATTGAAATCTACAGAAATAGCTATGAATCTTACTATAGAATAAGAGATCTTGGTTGCCGCGCTGCCGCGGTACTGGGCGCTAGCTAGAGTACTATAGTAGCTATAGGAACTGTCGCTTCGCTGAGGGCAACAATCAATTGAGCAAGCCTGCATGCATGCACCGTGAATGTTAAGTTCTTCAGAATATATAGGCAGGCCTGTTTTCCTGTTTAGAGATCCCTTCACAAGGTTCGGTCAATGGAACAAAACCACACATATGTGTCCCGCCATTTGAATCTGCTACTATGGCGCCAGAGGTCGTGGTTGATACCAGTGAAATTAGATCCCGGTCATACATTGCCCCACTCAAGACTGGGGTATAAGTTTTATCCATCACGAAGATGTAGCAATATACGCAAATACCGTTGCCTTTGTTTTACTCTCGGCAACAAGATTTGCCTGCTATTATACGCACCGCAAGAAAAAGTAACAAACGGTATTCTGTTTTGAACTATCCAATCGTTGGTATTAACTCGCCGTCTCAACGCATCATCGATTTGAACATGTTGCTTGCTGGTGCCGCCAATAAGAAGAATCAGAGATCGCGGGCTACCAAGAAGGATCTCGCACAGCTGTTTGGTAGAGCCTTTATTACGGATCATGAAAGCCAGCACATTGCCAACGTTATCGGTGGGAAACCTGCCGTTGAAAGGGCACATAGGAAGGTATGTTCATTTGCACATGTATAATCAATCAGGTCAACTCAACGAGTGATCGCTTCCTTGCCGTCGCAAAGCACGTATTGAAAAGCTCTTCATTCATTCCTGTTGTATATCTCCCCTCTGTTTGATTCTCCGCCCTGCTGTAGAAGATTCAACTTGCAAATGACTTTTGGCCCATCAATGCCGGAGTCACCCATACTCAAGGAGTTAGACGTGCGGGGTATCCAGAGGTGTTTGACTTGTCATGTGCAAAGGACGATGAGGAAGATGATGATCATGATGACTTAGCCGTGACGAGACCTCTTGAGCAGCAGAAGAGAAAGAAGTTGGACGACGATGACTCCAAAAACAGGACTATCCACATGCGTGAGGTCATTATGCAGTTGGGAAGGCCCACGATCAAAAAATATATGTTGCGAATGTTCAAGGAAAAGTATCCGAAATTCGGGTATGGTGGGCACCAGAAAACAGTCTCCTGCTTGAGCGATTTGTCAGCAGCACTCGGCTCTGTCAAGATCTGGACTGACGAGCACCGTAGTATCATTGGTTATCTGATTAGTGGAATGTGGGGAACAGCCAACATATTTTTACGCGAGGAGGAAGCAAGATTGCTAGACCTGTTTGGATGGGAGTACTCAGGCCAGTACCTTGATGGGAATGGCCCAAATAGGACTATCAAAGGTGGCTGCGTGAAGGATCTGCTTCTGGTGGCCAAGAGCAACATTCTCAAGAACATTCGGATGTTCATCGAGAAAAGTAGGTGCGAGAAGATTCTTACGCGCAACAAGACAGGAGTGGCGTGTTCAGATGGACCAGGGCCAGGAGCAGTTGATATTCGCGCCGTCAATATAGCTTGCGCCGCTGCAGCAGCTGCTATTAATACAGCGGCCAAGAAAGCGAACACGGATGATTTACTAGACTCTGACTCTGACACTGATGATGCCGAAGCTGACACAGCAGCCGCGCCTAATAGCAGGGTAAAGAAAGTGACTAAGTTCATTTCTCAAGTGGACGGTCGCATATACTACTTGGCTTGGTTGCAAGGTCATCCATCTCTGCCATCATCTAACACTCTGAACCCCTCTGTAGCTGGCGCTGCCTGTTCATTGTACACTCCTCGTCAGAACGAGGAAGAATCACTGATGGACTATGTTGAAAAGAAGATGAAACCGCAGACGTTGCTAACTGCTTCCAAGGAACAACTCGATGAGTTGATTAATGCGGCTGAAACTCGCGCTTTATTGTCAGCAGCGACAGTCAACGCCCCCAACTTGCCTGTGCGTGCGAGTCAGCATGCTTTGTAGTCCTCCTTGTCCTGCTCTGCCCTGCTTCTCACACCCTCAACCATTCTGCATTTAGGTCGTTGGAAATAAAAGACCACCTCAACTCGGACAACGCACTATTAGTCCATCACCAAAGAAACGGAAGTCAAACAAGGAGACTACGACGAAGAGGTGCACTAACAAGAGGAATGATACCATTTCCAAGCAAAGAGTAAGTCTCGTAGTCTTCATTCTATCCGATGGCTACTACTTCTCCTTCTCACACGATGTAATCCATTGATCACTAATCAAGACTCCACAGAATACCACCACCGTCCGTGCCATCAGTGCTGTAGCAGGTACTACAATTGAAGCTGCAAGTATGCCAACCCCTCAGGTAAGGCTTCATCTCATGGCCTCACTCGGTCTTTCTTTCGCCATTTATTTCTGAACAATATTGTGCTCTTCTTCATAACTACTATCAACCATGCACAGGCAACCAAAGCTGGAAGTACGCCAACTCCTCAGGTAAGGCTTCATCTTATGGTCTCACTCAGTCTCTCTTTCGCCATTTATTTCTGAACAACATTGTGCTCTTCCCGACAACTGCTATCAACCATGCACAGGCAATCAAAGCTGCAAGTAGGCCAACTCCTCGGGTAAGGCTTCATCTTATGGACTCATTGTGTCTCTCGAGATCTCTCGCCATTTGTTTCTCAACAAACCTGTTTTCTTCTCAACAACTACTATCGACATCAGCCACCCATCAGGAAACCTGATAATGGATGCACTCACGAGGAGTATGGCTCATATCAACTCTTGGAGGGCAACTACTATACGCCTGCATACTTAGGTAAAATGGGAAAAAATTACCCAAGGAAATGCGTGTTGTGCACCAAAGACTTCGTAAGTAGACCATGCTTCAAGGACCCAGACACACAAACCCTTGTGACAGCAAATATGGTTGTCCGATGCTGCAAAAATGCAAGCTTGAACAAGATGCATGAATGCGTTCATGCATTTTGCTCACCCTGTTTCACAAACAAAGTGAACAATAGTCCTTCGAAGACGAAAAACGATGGAACCCGCATGAAGAGTACTCGGCATAGGAGAAGGAAAATTATGTTTGATGACATCAGTAACAATAATATTGGGGACGACGATGAGGTCAAGGATCTTGAGACGGCCGCGTTGTAACTGTTCACACGCGCTGTTCCCACGCGCACCAATACTGGCAGCAAGCCCATCTTGTATTCCTCTCACCGGAGGGTGGGCTCACTTGCTGTTTTCGAGTAGAATGATTATCTTCTATAATATCTATCTTATACCTACTGGCCATCTACTACTACTACTAGCTAGTATACTAATAGTAGCTAATAATACTGTAGTAGCTATACTAGTAGTAAAAATAAAATTACATTTAATATTTAATTGTACACGAAATACATAATTTAACATTCACACAATTTACAAAAATATATATCTTTGCATTATTGCTAGGGTTATGGTTATCGTTGAAGGATCTTGGTATTGATGCTTCATTTTGCTATAGGGACTAGGTTTTCACTTGATCCAGTCGTGAAGCCAATATCCAGGAATACGTCATGCTCGTGAAATGACTCGACTTGATGACGTTTTTAGTGATATATTACGGCTTAAATTACTGAATATGGAAAATCACTAAGTTGACACCACTGTTTAGGGACTTTTCGTATTCCGTAAAGTTGTCATCGGCATATTTAGTGATTTTTTCTATTCCCTAAAGTAGCTCGATGCTTCACTATTATAATGACCCTTTTTATAATGACTCTTCCGTTTCCATAAATCAGACATAGACTTATTTAGTGACTTTTTTTTCTCGCTAAAAGTAGCGTGATGAATTTGAAAACTCGCTATGACCTGTTTTAGTGACTTTTACAATTCCCTAAATTAGCAGTTTACGAGAGCAAAATAATTGAAGACCGAAATTGTTTTAGTGACATTTATGGGAGTTCCCTAATAAAACTATTAGTGACATATTCTCCTTCCCTAAAAATGTTCGCAACTATTATGATATCGAAGACGATCGCTCGTCATACGTACGTCGTACGTACGACGTCTTACATATATATATATATATATATATTATAGCCGATTGATCGTCGTGCGCGCGCGTCAACAATCGTGCATGCATGCATCATTGCAATGCTGCATGATAGACCCATATATTATGCGCATCATCATGCATTTTCTGATGACGTCCCAACTGCGCGGGCATGCGCATTATGCAGCGCGGCATCATCATGCACATTAGATTACATTCAAGTTGGCATCCTACTGTAGTAACAAAGAATAACTAATATCGGATAGTGCATGCATGCATGATACATGTATGATCGATGCATATCTAGCTATAATAGCATCCATGCAATATGATGCTTTTACGTATTATATGCTCCAGCTCGAAAAACTTTGATAATGTATATACGCAAGATGTGGTGACACAACAATCAGATCAGCTCTGTAATAATACTGCAGGACGAGACGGCGTATTATTAGCCATTATCCTTCATGTTTGTCACTTCGGTCGGTCCCAGCATGCTCGTCACGGGCATCTTGTTCTATTGGACGTGATGACGAAGCGTGCGAGATAGCAGCAAAGCATCGCCGATTTTGAGGTGAAGCTTGCTCCTTAGCTGTTGGACCATACTGAAACCAGCGTAGATATTTTCCAGACATCTCCCGTAAAAAATTGATCTGTTGATCCTTCCAGTCGGTCTCTTCTTTTAATCTATCAATCTCTGCCCGATTCTGCTCCGCCTCGCTCTCCGCTTTCTCCAAGTCACTCCGCAAAGATTCGATTTCCGAGCTTTTATCAGCATTTTCCATTCGGGTCTGACGAAGGGCATTCAATGATTCCAATGCAACCAGCTGAAGGGCCCGTATAGCAGCTGTGACATTGTCAGCTTGCCTGGGAATCTTAGCAACGTAGAGTGCTGCAATTGGGATTGATTCAACAGGAGTGAAATCGTTGACAATACGATCGACATCAGTAGTAGCTCTTGAAAGCATTGGGAATGGAAGATGACGACGCCGCGTTGATCCCAACAAGCTTGAAGTTTCAGCCTCTGGATCCGGATCATGCATGAGCTGCTGCAGGACTCGGTGCATAGCCTTTCGAACATGTCTTGGCCGAAATTTCTCAAGCCTTGCACGAGCCATTGTGTCGACAATCCTGTTTCTTTCCGCAGCCGCATCACGTGCTTCCGCAGTCTCATCGTTGGGCTCTTCCAAGAACCTCATGGTTGGACTCCAATCCATAGTTAGATGGTTTATTATTGTTGCTGTTGTTTTCAAATGGGCATGATGTCGATGGCTAATATAATTGATGTAGCTATAATAATATCATATGTACCTCGATCGATCGAGCCGCATTGAATGTGCGCGGGTCTCGCTCCAGCGTGTTAATATACACGCTTATGTATCGTTGCGTTGATGTTTTCCGTCGGAATGAACTTTAGGAATAGAAACGGACCATCATGATCGTGTGCATCAGTCTGCGGTATTCATAATACAGTCTGTCATATTGAAGCATGTCATAAAATAGACAAACATAATAATAATTTTGCCTTATTTTCTTTCATCGATCTCTCAGAAAAATTCCACCATGGCGAAACATTTCCTGAACAAGAAGAAGAAGAAGAAGCCTACCACCACTGCTCCACCTACGAAACTCTCAAACAAGGCATCAAAGATCGTCGGTACTGCAAAGACAATCAACCATGATACGCATCGAGTTCCCGTTGCAGATTTCGCGGCTCAATACAAAGAAGCCAATCCCGACGTATTGGTGTGCATTATAGACAAAGATGCCCCCCCGGTGGAGATGACAGATAGGTCCACTGGTCGCGTTTACCTACTCAAAGAAGGACGTGTCTTCGTCAAGGGAGTCCATGGCATGCCCAGCGGAGATTTCTTGGAGTACATTGACTAAAATAACAACGTGATAAACAAAATTGCAATCATCTACATCATGTATTGTTGTAGTATTACTAGTTTTTCTAATAAGTAGGTGTAGCTTTATATGCGCCGTCGTAGTCCGGCCGTGATGGTAATTATTGATGGCTTATAAATATTGGGCGACAAACTTGGACGTTCTATAATATAGATGTTCTGCCGCGGGGATCGATCGAGTTCTCCTTGCCAGCAAAGCGGTATTTCCAGCGCCAATACTTGGAGCCATTGGCTGATGAGGCTCCAGAGGGGTGGACGGTCACCGGATATCCTTGGTACGATTTTGTAGACGGTCCCAATAAAGTATTTGTGGATGCGTATACCGTAAAGTTCGGTGAGTCTCCCAAAATTGGTTCGCTCGTTGGATACATGACCGCGCAATCCATTGCGGCCGCCATTACCCGTGCTGGCGCTATCGATACTGAAAGCCTACGCACTGCCTTCATCGGTTTAGATGTCGATACGCCCGTTGGTACTATCACGTACCGTGAGCAAGATCACCAATCGACAATGGGTGCCTTTGTGGGTACCACCACAGTGACTGATGGCAAGGGTGTCATGATCGACTGGAGTTATAAGGATGGCGCAAGCTACTTACCATCGGATGAGGAAGTGGCGAAGCTTCGGCCCGCCAAATAAGAGTTTTCCGATTGTCTAACTAAGGTTGGTTAAACGCTATGGGATTGTTTGTTGCCCAATTGCTAACGGGTCTTGCAAATGCTGCAACTCTGTTTTTAGTTGCATCCGGGT
>JAVCKV010366062.1:0-13275 GCA_032274145.1 Herpochondria borealis
TATTCGTGTATAGTAGTATATCAGCACTACGTACGACCCTCAGAATGAAATCTATCAAGCACGATAGCGAGCTCTCTTCACCAAGCAACATACACCTAAGTCAATTTATCACAAGATCGGGCATCAGACGGCAGCAGTCGTTGCCTCCCTGTCCGCGTGGCTTAGTATTCAGTAGTGGTAGCTCTGAAGTGCCAGCCGAACCATCGTATGGAACTACAGCATCAACACTAATATGTTAGTGGGTGCAGACAGATTTCGCACCGCGTTTCAGGGCTCTATCCCCGGCGCCATATCTCTCTGGACCACTCTAGAGGGATGGAGAACATGCAACCCTTGCTGAAACAAGATGGCACCGTTGCCTACCAATGTGTCGTCGTGGTCGAAGAGTTCCAAACGTGAATCCACTCAATTCTTTGAGATCGGAGAAGCCGCCTATTACTACGTGTACGTCGTGATACTTATGAACGGTCGAAGGAAGGCTCGACAAAATCAATTGCCAGGTTGAAGGGATTTTGTCGCTGTGTTCCTTCTACAATGAATGTTGTTGAACGAACGACGATCTTCTAATATAATACGGAGGTCTACTCCAATGTCTACATGCACGCAATAGATCGCTCTAGTAGAAATTTTTCAGGTATTATTATATGTTTGAGTTAGGTCATTAGATTCATTCATTCCAATGATGGTACTATTACCACGATAGACACCCAAGACACGGACGGCCTTACGCCGGCGGCGCATACCTCCACTGGACCACTGCATTCTGATCATCATCGTCATGACGATGCCACACGGCAGCATACAAGCTAGCACCAATCCAGGATACCATATCGGGACGATACGGGCCCGTCGTGCGCGCCACTGGTTTCAGAGAGGACAGTTCCTTCCATTTAGTGGGATAGTTTGTTTGTTCGCCGCCTGATGCATCTTCTGGCGCTTCACCACTACTACTGAACATGGTTTGCAGTCGTTCAACAATCTTGTACGGTAGATCAGGTTGTACCACCACGGCTTCTCCACACACGACAAGATTGGCTGCTACATCTTGACGTACATCCAAGGGACAAGCCTGCAAACAGTTGGCAATGCACACAATCACATCATGGCTCAGTTCAGGAATCATCATCTTGGAAGCATCGCTCGCCGTCGTCGTCGTCGTCGCAATTTGCAAGCTATTCTGTAGTGCTTGTCCATCAGCATGTGCCATACAATAAGTATCACGCTTGCCATCCACATGAATGACCATGCCTCGTTGCCACTCCAAGGCCAATGGTGGCGTATCCACATTTTGCAGAAATGCAATGCCCGATACTCCGTTATTCCACAGTCCCTTTTGCAAGGCTTCTTCCCACGCACGTGGCATGTAGGGTGGATGCACGACAATGACGCGTCGTGGACGAGACAAGAGTCGATCGAAACAGGTCTGCAACAGTGGCGCAATGACTTTTAAATACCACTCTTGAGCACTCCTTTGTTTGTTGTTGTCGCCCATCACGTCGTCAGGGAGTGGAATAAAGTGCTTGGGAAGGCCTTGTTCGGTATATCCTAGACGAATCATCCAGGAGCCCCATTCGAGAATGACCGGAGGACGTTCAAAGGAACGCACTGTGCCCCTGTTGCCGGCGCGACGACTGACGACCATGGTCAAGAGGTTATTTTTGTGCTTGTGTGTTTTTTGGTTCGATTATCCCTACGAAAACAAAAAGAGGATTTTGTATTTTTAAGGATTTGTGGATATCAGTACTACAGTACACAGTACCCACCACCATCAGATATTGAGATTTTCAATTTTCATTTTCGACCATGGGATTTTGATGAACACTGGCTGCCTTCCTTCTATTGCTATAATAACCAACTCTCATCTCGTTGTATCGCTTGCTGTTTCCTCAATCTACCTCCATCTCAGTGTGTCGCTAGCATAGAGCATCCCATCATGAGCAACATCAAGAAAGAAGAAGCCACTGCTGCTCCAGCAGTGGTTGGTATCGTCGATGACAATGTTCAAAGCGTCTTTGACTTGCTCGTGGCTCAAACACAAGGAGACGAGAATGTCACCATCAAAACGGTCGAAAAGGCCGTATCACAAGTCCTGTCAGGAACAGTACAACCAGATGAAGACGACTATGACAATGTGGAAGAAACAACTACCGCTCTAAAGGAAGAGGCGAATAATGAGCCCATGATGCAGGAAGTCACGTGGACTGGTCCCATGGCGACTGTTGAAGAATTAACAAAAGATGGCAGCGACGAAGATCCCTTTGACGCCCTTCCCATGGGTCAGCAGGCCAAAAATATGATGGTGACCTTTGGAGATGGACCCACTCCGAGCATTGACGTTGTCCAAGCCGCACTCTTGGGAACCCGTCGCATGCTGCAACTCGCCATTCAAGATGCCCGAGGATTGCGTCGTGAAATGAAGGCCGAATACGATGCTGCCAGACGGCGTCTCAAGTTGTCCAACAGAAACCTCAAGGCAGTCATGCTGGACGACAAATCGCCATTTCACGTGTCGGCCTCCACGGCATCGACCAACGACGCCTATCTCTTTCGTGCCATGGAAAAAATGGATCGATTGGCCTATCATTTAAAGTGTGGCTTTGATGTCGAACAATTGCAAGAGTTGTATCCTGAAGAGATGATGGCTTACAATCGATGGAATCAAATGCACGAGGAAGCTCAGCGAGATGCTCAAGAAGAAGCTGCGGCTGCAGCAGCAGCAGCAGATGGAACAACTGCAACAAAGGAAGATGCAAAAGAGGAGGATCCTACTGCTGATCCTTCTTCTACTACTTCTCTCGGCGGCCATTTGAAAGAGCGCGCCGCCAACTTTGATGCTCGTACCAAGGACATGAAGGACGAATGGTATCTCAAGACGTTTTCCAGTGTGCGTCGAGGTTCGTTCTTGCCCCACCGCACCCGCGCTACCAGTTCGGAAGAACAGGAATGGAATCGTCGCAATGTCGAGAATCGCGGACGAGGTAGAATGACGGATGGAACGTGGGAAACCATGAATATCATTACCGTCAAGTTTTTGCATTGGATTGGCTTTGATCCCCAATCCGAGCTGCCGCCGCCCAAGGAAGAAACGACGGAAGCATTGGGGTATCTAGGACATGATTTCATGGGACGCATTGTGGAAACGGCAATTCGATTGAGGTTGGGGAATAGTAATAATAATAATCGTGCGACGACTGCAGCAGACAACAAGCTTGAGTTGCCAGCAGGAGAGCAATTGACTCTTCGAGATATTCAGCGCAGTCTCAATGATTCCTCCATCAAACCGATTCCGTTGTATTCGGCAACGAGTACGAAGAATCGAGCAGCTGCACAACTTTACTTTGGTCCCGGCTTTGAAAGACGCATGGAAAGGGAAATGGATGAGTGAGTCTTTATGTTTAGTGTGATGCTGACCACATGTGTCTTATTTTACGTCAACCTGTTATCTAACTAACTATCTCTCTCTCCGTCTCGTATCCTTGTCGTGAACAATAGCCTATTGGAGTCGAGAAAGAAACGAAAGCTCTTGTCGGATGAAGAACTGGAGATTCGGAAACGAGAAGACAAGTTGTTTGCAGATCTTGCGAAACCACCCAAGATGCTTGAGTTGACTACAGCCATCACCGAATAATCACTCCTACCGGTACGATATCAAACAGTATCGCAGCTGCGGATCCTGTTCTAAGTTAATGAAGAGCTGAAAGTCGCAGGACCCTTCGATGGATGTGGGATTTCAGGCGAAGGGATTGTTGTCGATATTTACAAACCTATAGGAATAGTTACAGACTTCAGCAAACGCTCGATTTAGTCTACATCTTGTGCTTCAATATTCCGAGTCGTTGACATTCCATTTGAAGCTCCCACCAGAACTCCAAAAGTCAGCAGTCATGTCCATTCCCTCCAAGGAAATTTCAGACGAAACGCTACTGGCATCGTCGCCAACGAATTCACATGGTCGCAGTGGATCTACTTCACCGTCACGGAATGCAATGCGACCAATGGCATCAAACCGAATCTCTGCATTGTCACGATGACGCGACGAGACATGGTTGAGAACGTCTGCCATTTCTGCGAGCGTCATTACATGCGTATCGCTCTTGTTCCTCTTTGGAAAAATGGATTCCTGAGGTTGATCCTCCTTATTATTTGCCTCGAGAAACGCCAACAATTCTTTTGCGTTCATTTGAGTAGCTGGGTCGTGCGATATGGAAACCGAATCCTCATCGTCATCGGATTGGCCAAAAAGGTCCAGCTCTGACGATTCGTCCAAGAGATTCAGCAGATCGGTGGCGTTCATCGAGCTGCTGCCATCACTCCTACTCTCCGCATCACTCAAATTTAAAAGAAGATATGCAGACAAGGAGGGTTCAACTTCAGGTCTTGAGCTAGGACTCGCAGTAAGTGGCTGGACATAGTCCATAAAAGGTGGTGATCTGGGAGACGTAGCACGCTTTCCACGGGGTGAGGACTGTGGCGTTGGGACGCCACATGACAACACTTGTACAGGAGTATCATTGGATGGCGTCGAATTCTCATCCAAAGAACTTTCTCTCTCCGTTATTCCCTTCCGACTAACGGCTGCATCAGGACTCGCAAGTTTACCATCAAGATTGGGTAGTTTTGAGCTCTTGTGATACTTTGTATCCGGACTTCTCGTTGGAGACAGAGCCCGCGGTGGTGTTTCGCCGCCAGACAATGTTTGAACATACTCCTTGTACTTAGGCTTGGAAGCTGGCACATCAGGCTTGGAAGCTGGTTCAATAGGAGAAAATAACGGTGGATCAGGCAGCTTGCTCAAGTTTCGTGGTGTGGACGACGATTTGGCAAACATCGTTTTCAGATCTGCTGGCTGGCCTATTAAGGAGTGCGATTGCGAACGAATTGGTTTCGACTTTGGCGAGTCGGACGCAGGTATAGCTCTCATGGAAACGGTTCGAGCTCGATGAAAGTCGGGCGTAGGATGAGCCATTAACTCATTTTGAATCCCATCCCAACTTGATTCTTCCGACGTTGATGCACTCATCACTGAGCGATCGTGACGCGGCGACATTGACAGGGACCTTGACGTCTCGTGTGCAACAAGCGCATTTTTCTTTCGGGTCAGCGAGCGGGATCTGGCAGAGGAACGACCTGCGCGACGGTCTTCTTCAGGTTCCTTCGCAGATCCTTTCGCTTTCTTGGATTTACTTTCCCCGTTATTATCAGATGGGATGTTGGCCTTACTTGTCTCCTTAATGGCACGGAAGAATGCCTTTACTTCAGCAAGGCTGCCATCGGAAGAGTCAGGTTCGCCTAAGTTCAGCCCCGTTGGCATTGACATCGACTTGCTCCCGATTCCGATTTGGGGTGGCTGACGTGGGCTTGATCGAGACGGTGATGGCGGCGTTTTGGTTGCGCTTTTTGACTTGCTTTTCGACCTGCTTTTCGACCTGCTTTTCGATCGACTCTTAGATCTGTCCTTTGACTTATTCTTGTTGGAGCGTCTTGAAGAGCGGGATCGCCGTCTCTCTTCATCAATGTCTTTGGTGTCGATTGATCCATCTGAGACCCCCTCTTCCGTCAATTGGCGAGCCGTAGATCTACTTTGCCTAGTTTTCGGAAGACCTCTTGGGCTTGCGTGTGACGGCAGTTCCGCATGGTTATCTATTGAATCCAGCGGTATGCTGGAGAGTGATTTCTCTCTCCTCGCCGACTTCCTAGTCTTTGTCACTGCAAGTGAATCAACCGTGTTTGTTGAATGTAGCGACTCTGTAAGACCTCTAGGCATCGAGCGAGTGCGCGGCGACTTTGACAACTTGGCAAAGGCAGCACGATTGCTGAAAGCTCGGCTGGGTTGAACGATTTTCTTCAGCGGTCGTGAGCCCCCGTTGGAAAGCGGCATGACATACTCTCGCAATCCAGCGGTGGCTTCGGCAGTTGATACAGCACTCACAGGATTCGCGTCTGTGTGTGTCGGGTCATTTGAGATTGGTCTGTTGTTGGACCAAACGGACTTGTTCTGTTCCGCGGTATCGCTGCCGGAACTGTTGGACGAGCTTCCCCTGGATCTTGACCTCGACCTCTGCCTTTCAGCTTGCTTCTTCTTGGGGGATTGTGATCGTCGCCTCTTCTCGTGAACAATCGAGTCCACCGTATCTTTCGAGTGAGTTGACTCTGCTAAGGCCCTGCGAGAAACGCGAGATGGCGTCGGTCGTAACACTTTCTTGTCGAAACTTGAAAGGTCACTCAAAAGTACTCTGCTGCTCTGCAAATCATTCAAGGGGACCTCCTTTTGAAGTGCAGGAGTTCTAGCATTCGAACTCTCTATCAGTGAGCGCCTGCTTGGCTCTGGTCTCGGAGGCAACCTCGATCGACGCTTTTTCTCAACTGGTCGTAAAACTGTCTTGTCGAAACTTGAAATGTCGTTCAGGGGGACTCTGCTGCTTTGCAAATAATCGTTCAGGGAGACCTCAGTTTGAAGCGCAGGAGATCTATCATTCGACCTCTCCATCAATGAGCGTATGGTCGGCTCTGGTCTCCGAGGCAACCTCGATCGACGCCTTCTCTCAGGCGCAACTGGTCGTAACACTTTCTTGTCAAAACTTGAAAGGTCGCTCAAAAGTACTTTGCTGCTTTTCAAATCATTCTGAGGGACCTCCGTTTGAAGCGCAGGAACTCTATCATTCGCACTTTCCACCAATGAGCGCCTACTCGGCTCTGGTCTCCGAGGCAACCTAGATCCACGCTTTTTCTCAACTGGCCGTAAAACTTTCTTGTCGAAACTTGAAAGGTCGCTCAAAAGTACTCTGCTGCTCTGCATATCATTCAGGGGGACCTCCGTGTGAAGCGCAGGAGTTCTATCATCTGAACTTCCCATCAATGAGTGTATGCTCCTCACTGGTCTCGAAGGCAACCTCGATCGACGCTTTTTCTCAAGCGCAACCGAGTCTAGTGTGTTGATTGTACCAACCGTATCTTTCGAATGGGTAGACTCGGTCAGATCATGGCGTGATGAACGAGAGCGCTCCGATCTAGCCGCATCGGCGAAGGGATCACTGGAACGAATCCGGTTCTGCCACGCATCTGTGTGCACCTGAATCTCGAGTTGCTGTTGATGTGAACTCGCTCCACTGCTGACGGAACTCATGGAGCTCCTCCTCCGTCGCGCCCGCCTAATAGTAGGGGCTGCCTCTACTAGCAGCACCGAGTCAACAGTATCAACAGTAGCCTTTGAGTGAGTGCTAGACGCTGTGAGGTCTCGAGGCACGGAATGGGATCGCTTTCTGTGCGATACATCATGAAGACTGGGGAAAGCATCTGGAGTCATAGGGTCCCCTCCGATCGTTGTCACTGCTGGGAAATCAGCAAAGTTTGAAACGTACTCATCACTGGATCGCCGCGACGGAGTTGGAGAGAACGAGTTATTGAGTTCGGAACTTGATTCCACTCCCGCTGCAGATGCAACGGGGCTATCCCGTTTTCGGCTCCGCGATCGAGTCTTTTTCGATGATCTCTTCTTTGGCGTGGAGGGGAGTAGTGGCTTCTTATTCTTGTTGACTTCCTTCTCCACCTCTCCTAACAGTGTAGTCGGTGGTTGAGTTGGTGATCGCCTCAGCATGTCTCGCCCCCTCGCTGCGTTGTTCTCGTGCGGTGTATTATTCATTGCTCCTACTGTAAGGTTGTGGTGATCAGACTCCTGCCGTACTGCAACATGCACCGTCATGGAAGGCCTATGGGTATCGTTCATTCCTCGTTGAGACGAAATCGCGATTGTGACTGCAGATCGTTAACCTGATTGAACAACAGGTTGTTGATCTTCTGAAGGGAGTATCAATGCAGAACACGAACACAACCTTGTGTCTACCAGTTTTATTATTAGCGGCACGCAACGCCAATTTTATTTCTTACTTTTAGGGGTCACAATTTTTCTAAGCCTTTCCTTGGCCCTGTGCACTTTCAACCCAGAAACCAGGCCGTTTGCTTAATTAGAAAACTAGAAGCAGAGTCATCATGAATCTTCAAGGCTTCTTTGTGAACTATTTTGAGTCTCGATATGTCATACGGAATGCTGGCTAGGATACGTTCCTTTGACAATTTTCTGTGACCTCTACGGCCTCCAGACCTTGAAGTACGACCATAAGTTTTATACTTATCCGGCTTTGGTTCGAACGAAGAGCAACTATTCTAGACGTGTGACATATCCAACGCACAAACCAGATCCTCGTGGCAACGGGTACTGTCCCCTTCTTACGCTACTGTAATAGGGTTCTCTGGTAAAAGTTGCAAAATGAATCGTGTTGGGCGGACCTCACGCCAGCCGATACTTTCAACCAAGACCGCAGAGGACATTGGCAAAAGGGAGGACATTTCTGACACGTAAAAGACTCCAGAAAGAGAACGGGAGCCATTCACACATTCGCCATTATTGGTGCCGGCTACGATGCTGCGCATAGCGAGGTGGCCAATCGAAATCGATCATGATCTAAAGTAGCAGTAACTAGCTTGCCTCGAAGAACCATGGTAATGCGAGGTAGTTTAGTCAAGACTTCTAACCTACTAATAATGCTCTTCCAAAAGGTATATCACCCAACAACTTTTTATCTACGTAGTATTTCTCGCCACCCACTCAAACTCGAGACTTCGCACTGCTATCACCAACAATCGAACCCAAGAATGTTGGTTGCAACCAGCAACACTACCAATGATACAGCTACTACCAATGTAAGCTCCCAGGAAGCCCGTAAGCTTTCTCCATTACGGAGTCGGTTCGCAGCCATGCTCTCGAGAATGAACTGTCATCACGTGGATTCGAGGGGCACAAGGACAGCTTGTTTATTGCAGCCCGAGAACCAGAGATTCTTCCGTCCCAATCGCACCCTCTGGTGCGCCCCAAACAAGCGCTCTCACAGAGATACTCTCGCGCCAACTAACTTCATTGATAGCATAGAATAATTACAGCATTCGTCATTACCATACAACAACGTACATTATGTCCAAGACTGATTTCTGCTGAAGTTCTACTATTAGAGATATACGCCAGTTGCCTTGGTGCAAAATTCTAACGACGAATTGGTGGAACACCCCTGAGGCGAATGTGCAGCGAATTCGCGACAAACAATTCCCTCATCGTTTTCAAAATCGGTCTTGGCCCAATCACCGTCCGAGCTTGGTTTCCTTCTAGGGAAGTTCATAACCCCAAGAATCCACGTTTCAATAGAGCACCACAAGTTTACTGTTACAACTCTGTGACCTCCGAAGCGCTCTACATCACAAACAAGTCGTAGATGCTGAAGGCCTACGCGCCAGACGACGCGAACGCACGTGCAAGAAATCTTAGAGTACGTTCCTCAATCTTCATCAATGATCTTCCCCGTCTTTCACGAAGGTCGACTTGGCTGCACTAACAGCCACTGGAAACGACGGCGTCTACTTTGCAGATGGTTTTCTCAGGACTACTAGCTGCAGAAGATGCTCGATTTTACGAGAATCTGGTCAAATCGAGTCCCTGCAAACGCTTCTTCCCGTGCTTTCTGTCAGCTATGCCGAAAGATGAGATTGTCATTCAAGGATACTCCCGCGCTTAGTGTCTCCATCCAGCTCTTGCTTTCATCATCATCATCATCATGAACGAAAAGGGACTCTAAGAGAGAAAGAAAAACCGAGAGTGACGTGACTTTCGGTGGCTGACGCCACGACCATACGGCGCAAGCTTCAGTTTATGATGCAATTGCGAACACGCATCGTCTACAACCTAATCGCCGGCTACATCGTTAGACGCAGTTGGACAGGTGCCGTCAAGTTGCTTCTAGGTCAACGCGTTGACTTCCTTGCAATCTTGGTCACTTGCCCCTACTATGCGACTTCAGGTTTCAGGAGCAAGGAGAAGCAAGCGCAGAATGCCTGCTACACAACATGTAAGACATCCTACAGGTATCAGGATGGGTCATCGTCAGCGTAGCGTAGATTCAACGTCTCTCCTGCCAATCAATCTAGCAAGCAGCACTCTAGTCGCCCGAGTGATGTAAGACTGAGCGAGAACAAAGACAGGCACGGGTAGAGTGATGTTCGTTTCTTGAATACACGCCATTAATAAAGATTTGCGAGATTGCTCTAAGATGTTCTCGCGCGTTTGTTCCCCGCTGGTGCAATGGCCTTGCCAAGTTCAGCCCAAAGCTCTGCGTCTTCCGTTGCCAGACTCATCATGGATGGATTCATCAACACGTTAGCGCAATTTTGTCGAACGAAATCAAAGCACGATTGCTTCAATCTCCTGGAGCCGTGGAGGTGAGCCAGCTGTAGCGTGTCCTTGATGCTCGTCTCGGACAATTGGCGCACGAGACTCGCTTCACACAGTGAAATGAGATCCGGCAGATCGTACTCTTTGGCAACACCAAAGATGGACGACACCTTGAGGTCCAACTGGGAATCGTTGACTCTTCCTGTGTAGATATATCTAAGAACCACGCGCATCACAGCTTCCGAGTTGGACGTCTCGAAACGACCGTCCGAGTGGCTTTCTGCCCACGGCCCTTCAAAGTACGTACTGAAATATGGGCTTGCAGCAGCAAGGACATTCATGTGTGCATGTAGCAGCATTGGTGGTGCCTCGTCGTCAGTGTCCGATTTGCAGACAAAGGTCACATCACTAAACTTTTCGGAGAAAACTAAGTTCTCCCATGTCTTCAAGACGGAGTTTGCAACAGTAGCTCTGGAAGTGGTGCCAACCGCAGTCATTGCAGACTGTTCTTTCGCCATAATCAGTTCGATTACCCTATCAAGATGAGCGGCATAATGAGACGTAAAGCCTTTAGCACGGAAACACTTCTTGAAGAAAATCGCCAGACCAACTGGTGTTATGTTGTCGCCTGGCGACTTGCACTTAAAATCCTCGATGTTGCAGACAAATATTCCGCTTGCTTCGTTTGAGGGGTCTGCCCCGTGATCGAGTAGTGATTCCACGATTTTTTTAGCCTGTTTCCGTGCTATTGTGCAACATGTTGTTGATGTACCTTTCGGCCGATGATGATAGAAGTTGATGACGGCAACATGTAAAGGCGAAATACATTGAATCGTTTCTCGATCTTCGCTTCCCAAGAGCTTATCGAAATCTCGTATTGTCTCCCTATTTCCGCTGGTTTGCTTCAGCTGCGGACTCATGTTGGGATCAGCACCGTCACTGAGGTACGCATTGACAAGCTGCAACGAGTTCGTAAGGATGGCATCGTGCAACTCTTGAGGAGACACCACCATGGTCACACTACTGTATTTCTGAAGCCGATGACGACTCTATGTTAGACTGTTGAACAAACTTTCTTGTTGCGCCAATACAGTGGCAAATGTACGGTAAAAATACGTACAGTAGACTGCTCAATCGATCACTCAGTTCCGGGTTCGCTTTTATCAGAGCAGAGTAGAGCAGAATGAAAGCCGTGACGAAGTACATAGGCAGCAAGAAGCATCACCGCGCTGCTCGTCAGGCCACCTGTGGGACCCATCGTGGGGTCAGTGTTGTCACCAGCTCCCACCACACTAGCTGGTGGGGTGCATTTTTGAAATAGGATAGTCATCCCCGATCCTCGTACGATCCATCGGAGGACAGGAGCAAAGGCCCGCAATCTCGCCAGAAACACACAGGAATATATCTGCAGTAGCATTTTCACGTGACTCCCTAGAGCAAATCGTACAGTACATAATTGGGCCTTCCAACACAAAAGTCTACAAATTAAGCCAGAGTTCGAGTTCTACCCCCAAAGAAACTAAATTGACATCTTTCACCAACTCACGAGTCCATTTATTACCCCCGATGGTGAAGACACACGGACCAATTGCACACGTGGCATTTGTAAAGTTCTGTGCCGACTGGCTGACCAACATAGCAAATATCGCAGGTGTGAGGTAAACTGACTTTGGAAACCGTCGCACAGCCTCGATCATTTGGGCACCAGAGAAAAGACGATCGAGCCCGATCTGCGCACACGCCACGACTGCAGGTTCCCCAATCACAAAGCTTACAGAAATAAACGATTGCTCCTTCTGGCTTAGCTTCTCCACAATAGTTACAAATGAAACCACAACGGGTGACGAAGCGGTAAGCCTTGTGACCGGAACAGCACTTTTGATTGACAGACTGTGATGTCGTGTTGGCATCTTTAACACACTGCAGACACAAGTCAAAGTCGCACTCTGCGCAACCCATCATTGGAGCAGCTGTGGTTTGCACGCCACACAAGTCGCACTGGCGGCTCCCCGGCTGGCGTTCAACCATTGCGTGTTGGTTCGGACAGCAAATGTCAGCGCTAAACAAGCCTTTTTTGGCCTGGTCGTGTAAGCCAGCTAACTTTCGGTCCTCATCAGCAGTGGGACGTCTACCCGAGGTCTGTGGTACCTGCTGTTGCATGCCCATTTGCAGATTTGCCATTTGAGCTGCCAAGTCGGCATTGGCCGCCTGAGAATGCTGTTGCAGCTGCGCCATGTAGTCCTGTAATTGCGAATTGGCGGCGTTCGATTGCTGCTGCGCTTGATACATGATTTGCTGTAAGTTGGCTTGCGCAGCGCTGGTCGATGTTTGGGACTGCTGTTGGAGTGCTTCCACATACGCCGCCATTGGATCGGTTTGGGGCGGTTGTTGCAGTGATTCCACGTACGCTGCCATGGGGTCGGATCCGATGGATCCGAAGCAACTGCCGGTGACTGACGTTGTTTGCGACGCGTCGATACCATCTGAACAGCCCATCACGGAAGCACCGGCTTCCGTGATAGATCCAACGACATCTCCCAACTCTGGAACGCCGACAACGGCTCCGACCACTGTACCAACGGCTGTGCCGACTTTTCCTGCGGTCTGCGAGGACATCGAGCCAAAACTGGAAGGTCTATCTTCTGTCAGTACTTGGGATCCAGTTTTGAGACAAGATTCTCGCAAGCAGCAACCATGTTCGACCTTGTTGGGGATATTCAGGGGGGTCTTCTTTGATTTACCAAATCGTTTCTTCTCAACATCGTGTGTCTGTATGCCGCAATGGATACATTGTCCATTGGCCAACCGTTCTTTCACTACCCGTTTCGACGTGCGCAACATGGCGAACTTATTTATGGCAACCGATATGCTAAAATGGATTTATGTTTAGATGACTGGTGAGTCTCATCTTGAGGTCCTGAAAGGTCAGTCTCATCCCCGAGATCTGAACGGCTCACAGTTTCCGGGTTAGTACGGGAACCCTGTAGCAATACGTAAGCTGTGGTATCATCCGAGGACGTCAAGCCGCCAGTCAGTCGAGTGTCACGTGTCGACAAACTCTA
>JAVCKV010366173.1:0-13273 GCA_032274145.1 Herpochondria borealis
ATGGAGGGTCCTTATGGATCTGTTGGTGTCGACTTGACCAATCCCTACAAGTACCAGACCGTCATGTTGTTCAGTGGTGGCATTGGTGTCACCCCCATGCAATCCTTGTGCAACTTGCTCATGTACGAACACAATCACGGCATGCGAAAGCTGAGCAAACTGTCCTTTGTGTGGATTGAACGGGATCCAGTTGTCCTCCCCGAAGTTGATGCAGTGCGCCGCGAGCACATTCGGGATCTTGAAATGTCGCCACCGCCATCAAGCGAGTTGGGTTTTGGTTCGAGTGTGGACTTGGAAGAAGGATTTCGCAATGTGAAACCTCTAACAAGACATGCCTCGCTGGCTAGATCACTGATTAGCATTGATGGAACAGATGCCGACGGCCCAACTCGACTTGCCACGCAGCTTCTACTCATGGCTCTGCCAGGACAAGACACAGATGCTCAGTTGGAGGATGTTTATCCGGACGATGATATGGATACTGAGTTACCAACAAGAATCTCTACTCGCCCTCAACTCAAGAAGAACAACAACGTTAGCTTCAATGTCAACAGGCCTCGTGCTTCTTGGAGGCTGGCAATGAATACAGTGTCGTGAGAGCAACAACCAAAAAGAATCACCGCTCAATCTGCAGGTTTACCTCACCGACAAACAAGTGTCTGAAGCAACCCAGCGTTGTATTTCATCCTTTGTCACCATTGGTCGTCCCGATATCCAAGCTCTCTTTCAGGCAGCGCATCACGATGCCTTGAGGAAACACGAATCTCGTGTGGCCGTTTGTGTCTGTGCTCCCCTTCGTATTGTTGATCTTTGTCGTAAGGCGAGTGCTAAGTATTCCGACCGATACGTGGTGTTCGATTTTCATTATGAAGTGTTTGAATAGGCAAACGACAAACGTGTCAATCTCTCATTGAGAATAAAGTAAACTGCATATGTATCTCATACAGCTCGTGTGGCGGGTTATCTGGTGGTGGCTTCTTGGTCTTCTTGTTACGATTTCAGCATTATCCGAACAGGTGGTTAGACGCTAGACTATTAGGATTCTGATCATAGAGGTCCTCGCTAACAGCCAGCCTTATAGTGCCAGGGAGCGAAGTCAGATGTCGTGGTGTAGTTAGTTCGGTGCACTACATGAGCGTGATAGTAACAAAAGTGTGGATAGACAGACTCCAGCAGCCTTGCCCGAAGACGTGAATCAGAAAGAAAAAAATGAAGAGAGGGCAGGCTTGGTCATAATACTTATGGTGCGGATCGATAGGCTCTCCAGCAACTTTATAGAGGGTACTCGGCTTGAAAGTAATACTGCTCGTACGGCGACTCTTCAGCAAGCCATCCAGCGCCCAAAGACGTCAATCTAAACAAGAAAGGTATAACAGACAGAGAATAGGGTAGGTTAGTACTCGAGGAGAGGCAAGGTTTGCTTGCATCCCAACAATGGACTGACTGGCTGACGGGCTGACTGGCAGACTGAATCACCCTCCAAGACGGACCGTACATATTTTGGATCTTTCTGCACCACAGCTCTCTCTTCTCTCTCCCTCTCGATTTGTTCAGCAAACCGTTACCATCTTGTTGGCACTCATAATATTTGAATCATCACTAGGCTGCTGAATGGATAGGCTGTTGTTTATAATTTCTCTCGTGCGATAGATAGTTGTCGTTAGACCCTCTGCGCTGCTATACTCACAATGATGCTGCTTATTCTCCAGAAACTTCGAGTCTCGAGAGAATGACCCCCATTGTTTCTTCCAACTTAGTGTCTATATTTTTGACCACATACAGCGTGCGATTACCAAAAGCGGCAAGCTCAATATCACGGCCCAAGTCACCCAATACTATTGGCTAGAGTGTAATTATTTTCTTTGCCGCCCAGCAGTGAATAGTCGGATTAGTCAATTAGTCAGATTATTTTCTTCAGTACCGGTAGTACAGTACGTACATATTTCGTATGCTACATCCTGTACATTACATGTACTGCAACAGACAGCTCTACAGGCACGGTAATAGCAAGCTGCGCTCCGCCTACTATGCAATAACTTGTATTATCCGCGAGGCTTGACCAAACTCTTCTCCACGTTCCCAACCTCGCATCAACGAGAACAGCTCTATTAACACAGTTAGAGAGAGCATCACGTCAAACAGCAAAAGACAGTTAGAAAAGTGGTTGCGTGATAATTACAAAACAATCAAGTAGTTGCGTATCGATTCGATCGTTCCTTATTATTGTAAAGAAAGAGATTAGAGAGAGGTAGACGAAAGAAGCAAGCAAGCGGGGAGTCAAAACAACACAACACACAGACACGAAAGCAGCATGCCAGAGTTTATAAACGCATCGAGCAAACGCAAGGGAACAGCGTGGAGACGAACGGGTATTCGACGAGAGCAACAAGATGTGAATGATCAATGGGATGCCTTTGTGGCTGTAGATGCAGCGACAGCACTGACGTCTCCTGCTCCCGTAGTGACAACAACAACTAGCAAACTTGGGAGCAACAGCAGTAGTAGGAGAAGGATGAGACGAAGAAGCAGCAAGGGCGGTGGGGCAAGGAGAAGCGGTAATACAACAATAGAAGCAGCTGGTCGAATGGATATGTTAGCAGCGGCTGCAAATAGTCTAAGCGGAGACGAAGACGAAGTGGATACAGCGACTACAGCTTCATCTTTAATGATGTTGGGGGTAACGATTGCAGCTGCTGCATCCTCGGTAATTACTCCCATGAAGAAAAAAGGGGGTTCATCATCAGACTCTACAGCAGCTAACGCTGCAAGTCTACCTCAACAACACGAGCTTACTGCTGCTGCTCCTAATGATTCAGCTATACCGCAGCATCGTCCTCCTCCTGCCGCGAGAAAAGAGGAACAGTATCATCAGTCAACAACACCCAAGCTGGCTCCTGATGATGTACCAACAACATCACCCAGTCCTTCGCTACTTGCGGCTTGTGAAGATGTATCTGATCTCTTGTCTTCGGGGGAAAAGAAGAAGAAATCAAACAGCAGTTCAAGCATCATGCAACGGGTGGATGCCAATTTGGCAGCCGCAAGAAAACGTACCGATTCTTTGAAGAAGAAATCCTCATCTCATCGTCGAAGGCGTCGCCGAGAAGAGTCTACTACTGTCATCAAGGCTTCGCCGGGCGCAATAGTCGCGAAGCAAGCAGCGCAAGATTCAGTTCATGTCGCCTACAACGACAAGCAAATTTCTTCTGCAGTCACGGTTCTTGCTACTACACCATTGACGGTTGCTGCTGCCACTGCTACTACTATACCATTGCCAGTTGCTACTACTACTACACCTGCCAAACAAACCTCGACGACGAAGCGTAGAAGATCATCATGTCCAAAACACAAAGCAAGTGTCCTCGAAACTGCAACCGCAAGTCCAAACGCAAAGGTCGAAACAGTCGTACCTACTGTCCATCAGAGACGATTATTCGATAATGCGAGCAGCAGTGTCGTCGTTCGAACAAGCCCATCAGAGAAGAAGAGCGGCAATGATGATGATGATGCGACAAGAAGGAGCGCCTCGGGGGTCCTCGACACATTAGCAACACCGCCAGCTGGCTCAACAATATTACACCGTTCACAGGAAAAGAAATCTCCTGGGCTGCTCTCGGATTCAAAAGTAAGGATACTCAACGACATTTTATCGCCAAAGGGGAGCTCATCAGCACCAATAAGCCCGAATCCAAAAGAAAGTGTCGCGTCGAAAGCCACCACGGCTATTGGCTCATCTTCTGATTTAGCATCACAGTCCTCAGCGAACTCTTCCACTGATGCAACAGCGATTGTCGGAACAACAACAGGGATGACGACGTTTGCTTCGGCACAAGCAGCGACGACTGATGAAACAAATTCTGTTGTGGCACTAACTTCAAGCGACGCCGGAACAATGGCAGCGATGAGCACCTATTCGGCGACAGTGCAGCCGAAGGAAGATTCTTCTTTTGTTGCGACAACTTCAGGTGTCAGAGTACTACCAGCAGTCAAGGCGACAATACACACTTCAGACAAGAGATTGGTTGTTGCGTCAGCAACCGCTAATCCAAGTGGTATCGAAGCAACGACAGCGATGAACACCTGCTCGGCGACAACAACACAACCGAAGGAAGATAGTTCATTCGCTGCGACGACTTCAAGCATCAGAGTACCGGCGGCTGCTTCCAAATCGCCGTCACTGCATCCTTCAGCAAGCTCTACTACTGTTGCAAACCCCTCGAATCCAAATAATGTACGAGCAACATCAGTCAAAAGGACGGCGATGAAGGCTTTGAACCCGGCAACGATACAACCTTCAGCAAAGGGCTCGGTTGTTGCATCGAGTCCCAAAGTAGCAAGTATTGGAACAACAACTGTCGAACCAATGACTACCGATTCGGTTAAACTGCGGCACACTCTAAAGAAAACAAGCTCGGGTGCTGCTGCAGCAAGTTTGAGCCCCAAAGTATCAAGTGTCGGAGTAACTGATGTCAAAACAACGACGACCACCAAATCGGCGGCACTGCAACCTTCGACAAAAGACACGAGCTCGAATCTCAAGGTCGGCACAACAGTCAAATCGGCGATGACCGCCGTGCCTGTGACAATGCAACCTTCAGCGGAGCGACGATCGAATGCTGTCATCCCGTCAACTCATGAAAGTGCCAAGATCCCATCTGCTGCTGTGAAAGCTGTTGCTACCGAATTGAGAAAGACAGGAAAGAAGAGGAGGAGGTCTGACCCCGTTGTTCCACCAAAGCATGCTTCTCAGGAACTTGTCAAGAACAAAGGTTCTGTATTCGTAGCAGCAAACGAAAATCGGTCGGATGTCGTCCTCCCGATAGGTAGTGTTGCTAAAGACTCTGAAAAGCGGGTGAAGAAGGTTGCTACAAAGGAGTTGACGACGGCGACGACTCCCATCAACAATGAGCTGCGCGGTGATACGAAAAGGCCAGACCAGAGTGGAATTTCCTTGAACCCAATCACGAGTGATGTGGTCGAACTAGCGAAAGCGATGAACCCGTTGAAGCAAAAGAAATCGGTTGGCGCTGCAGTCACAATAGCTCCGATACGCGGGAAAGGCTCTGCCCCCGTCGTTTCCACGAAGACTGGTAGTTCGCGGGATTCTGAAAAGGGAACTGGTTCCACATTGGCGGTGAAAGTGGTTGCTGCGAAGTCGATGACAAACACGTCGGCAAGATCTATCTCGATTTCTGATTCTTCCGCTTCGAATGACAAGATTCGTAGCGATTCGAAAAAGGATGTAGTTCCAAGAGCAAGCGTCACTGGAACAGTCAAGCCGACGAGCTCTTTGACGTCTACGGCAGTCCCCTCAGACGCGATGTCTGGACCAAGCACTATGAAGTCTCATTGTGCCGCTCTCGCAACCTCGGAAATTAGTCCTAGTGACTCTGGCAAGGGTCGTGGCTCTGTGAAAAAGGTTGCCGCAAGGTTGTCGACTAACACGGCGAACCCCATCAAGGCTTCTTCTAGCTCGACCAAGACAATGCAGAGCGCTGATGGCTCGAGAAACGATGCGGACTTTCTCAAAGCGCGCAGTGGCTTGAATCAAGACGCAAACATTGTCGTAGAAAATCAACCAACGAGTTCCTCGAAACAAGTCGTTCCTGCAAGCTCAATTCCTGCGGCAAAGAAGAAGTGCTCGGCTACTATCGTTCCAATACCGTCCATTTTGATCACGAGTTCGAAAGGCTCCGACATCACGCCTGCTTCTAAGATGGTTGCAGAACAAGCGACGAAGCAGCAAGAACAAGCAGGTACCTTCACAGGGCAGTCTCGTATCACCAACCCGACGAAGATGAGAAACGTCTCTACAGCTGTTGCTTCCAAGACGAGCGAGACCCTTACGGGTATAGGCAGCGTATTGAATCGATTAAAACAGAAGTACGGAGATACTGATGCGAAGAAACGAAAGCGACGCGAACGTGTAGACGATGACGAGGACAAGACTCAAGTCCGAAGCAACAAGCAAAAAACTACAGCCAAGGAAACTACTGAACGCGACGTAAACGTTTTGCCGAAAGCAGAATCGGCGCCCGACAGCATTCTTGACTTTCAAATTGCAACTATGACGCCAGAAAAATGTCCCCGTCAAAGTGATCCGATTCGTCGCTCAAACTCGCCAGTTAAACCTCGGAAGCTAAATCCTATCGAGTCAGCCCTGCGGCGCAATCGCATTGTCGATATGAAAGTGTACAGTACCCTGGAGACTGTTCCCAGTATCCCTGTGAGTGTCGTTCCTCCTGGTGAAGTTAGTAGTGACGAGACCAAACGTGTTGTGGTTGTTGCGACGAAGACGAGCAGCGAGCGTAGTGGGTCGAGAAGAAAGAATCAGTGGTGCGATGTTGGTCCCAGCAACACACTCCAGCTTGTTCAGTGCGGAAGCAAACAAACGAAACAGTTTCTGTGGGAAGTTGCACTGGTTCAACACTTGAACCGAAGTCAAAATGAGATTAAGTTTCCGGAGCCTTTCCAGGTTCTTGTTCAACAGCGAGAACACGGCAGGGAAGCACGTGTCACCATGGATTTAGAGCTTGCTGAAAATGTCACTATTCTGGGAACCATGGAGGAAGTCTTCGAACTTCACCTTGTGTTCGGACTAGGAATGATTCCTGAATCAGTCGTGGCGTGGCTTGTGATGAAAATGCTCAAGCTTGTTTGTTCCTTGCACGGACAAGGAGTGGCGCACAATTCACTTGGCTTGTCCTCCTTTCTGGTTGCAAGGCGAGAGGACGAAGACGAGTGGATGGTGTATTTGATGGACCTTGGTTTCAAGGGAACCATTTGTGAAAAGTCCACCAATGCAAGTGAAGCTGCTGAGCATTACACGCATGATCGATTCAGCCTGGCTGCGAGTTTGTGGTCCTTCCTGACAGGAGGCAGTCCATTTTTGTTCCACCGAGTCGACAAGAAGAAGATTGAAGTTGATTGTATGCGGTGCTTGTCGACCAACAATTTCTTGCGTGGGAGAGATGTTTGGGAGGAACTGCTGCTGGAGTTGGTAAATCCGACACTTTACAGTCAGGGTCTTCACCAGATATCAGACGCGACAGTACGCATGGTGGAAGACATCGTGAGCATGGGTGGCTTCAAGGATTCCATCGACAAAGGGGATCGCCGTCACCTCATGGCGACTACACCAGTCGCTGTGAATGCCTTTTTGCGCTATCTTTTTGATGCTCAAACCAGCTCTTCTCATCTTGAGAAGGCAGATGAGAATCTTGCGAGAAGTAAGATCTCAGTCGACCTTGGAATCAGCCCGACCGAACTGACCCTCAAATTGATGGTGTGCAACGAGATTCCAAAACCAGTGAAAAATTGTGACTCACCGCCACAAGTTGGGACAGCACAAAGTCCCGTCAAAAAGACGCCCCCTTCTCACGTGCTTGGCATTAGCTCACCACCAAGCGTTCAACTAGCACTAACCCCAACCAATTTGGCAGCTTCCCTTTCCCGAGTGCTTGAAGTTGAGGTACCAGCATTGCCCAACTTTCGCAACACTGGGGATGTTCCGATGTCAAGTCCACAAATACTCAAGAAGAATGCCCCAGACTCGAACAAGATAGGAACGACGGCAAGCTTTGATACACAGGTACAAGAATCCTTTGTTACCGTTGGTCCCCCCCTCCCACCACCTCAAGAAACGAGGAAAGTGATCACCAACTTGGCGACGGACGCGTCTTCGTCGACGAAGGAAGTAGTCTCTCCTCGCAACGACTGCATTGCTGCCTCATTAAAGCCAGAACCGAATCAGCGTAGAGCGATCGGGGTGGAAGCATCTTCATATGGGAAGGTTGCGAACTTGTGTGACAACGACGTCATCGCTGCAGTGACGAAACTAGAACTGGGCCAGAGTATAGAGGTTGTACCCACAGGGATAACGCCACGCGCCACGAATCCAGACGCTGGCCCATCGTTGAAGCCAGAAGAGGCCGTGGCAGAAACACCGGCCTGCGCACCGAGTGCCGCCCAGGTCGCCGCATCCTCGAAGCTAGAACTGGGCAAGAGTAAAGAGGTTGGGTCTGCACAAACAATGCCATGGGCCACGAATAAGGACTTGTCGAAGCCTCTATCATCAGCAAAGACCGCCTCTGATCGTGGACGTGGCAGAAACCGTTTACGGAGTCCTCCCGAAAGAGTTTCAGTTCTCGAGACCCTCGACACTTCTGATGCCGACCCAACGGAGAATGAAAGTAGCCGGAGACGAAATCCTCAGCGCCGATCAAGGAGTCGCGAGAAAAGCAAGTCTCAAAACCCTCCCCTCAAACGGGGCCTTCGACGATCAACTCGAGCAAAGCTAGCATGTGGGATGGTTGGCTGTACTCATTCCTTCGAATCCGGCCTAATGTGGGTTTTGATGCACAATATCGAAGACCGGCATCGAGGGAAAGACCTTCACCTCCCTACTGTTCCTGTGGATCATGTGAAACATCTAATTTGCGAGACCTGCCGGCCATGCAAAAACGTTCCTCTCTTCGCGCCAAGAGAACTTTGGACGAGAAGGGAGAGAAACCAGATCAAGAAGTTCGACAAATATCTTTATTACCTTTGCTCTAAAGGTGACTACGAGAGTGCCTGCGAAGGCAACCCAAACTCGACTGAGAGCACAACAATCTAGTTGTTGGGCTAGCTCGGTCGACAGAACGATTTGTGCACTGACAGGGCTTCGTTTCTTGTGATTGTCGTAAGCAATAGGGGTAGACAAGACTGGCCCGTTCTTTCGATAGCAGTACTACAAGGCGCATCCTACAGGGAGAGACTGGTGGATCGAGTCATTCTGTACTGGATGTGATTGACGTCGATGCGCAGGGGAAGCTTCCAGATCTTCGACATTCAGTGCAGGACGGATTTTTCGTCTGGAAACCTCGCGTGAGACATAAAGCTCTCATTGGCCGCCGGAACAATTGCGCTCCATACTTGAGAGAGGATGGGGCGTCCACACAAGATTGACATCAATCACACGTGGTTCACAGTTGAGGCATGGCGACAGAGCTTCTACTTTGGTTCCAAGAAGAACACGACGGGCTTAACCAGCCCGTTGCGACCACGTCAATCTCCAATGCTCCCACCGCGTCCAAGTTCTGATGACTATGAATGTCCTGCCACAAATGCCTCTCTAGGTAGAGTAGAAATACTGGCTAGCAGGCAAATACAAATAGCTGGTCTTACCTCCCTATGTCTCACGATACAAATGACTTCTGCTGCCTTGTGTAGTAGCCAAGTTTTCTGTTTTCAACTCCTGGAGGCAATGCGGTTACACGGGATCCTCCCAAGTTCTAACTGCGATGATTTGATTGTAACCCGAATGCCCCCGCAAGAAACCGAACCTTTCTTTCTTTCCCTCCCTCTCTCTCTCCAGAGAAGCATGCGAACCGAGCCCCCTCCACGAGATCACCACGCACCTTTGGATGGAGCTGCACGATTACTGTACCAGGCATAGTGTAATCAGAGGCAGCCTCGTTTGTACATGGGTGTCGTGCAAACACAAGCTACTTGTTTGCGCGGTCCCTACTTACTAGGTAGTACCGGATATACCCCGTATCTAGTGGGAACGACCACGCAAAGTCACGAACCCCATTCCTCAATGTTTTGTGAGCTTTGGCCACGTCGTGCAACCTTTGGCACGATCGGCTAACCAGAAAATGTCTATGGATAAAATCATTTGGACCACGTACTTCTTAGCAGTACGATACATACCAAATTGCGTACACAGTATATATATGAGGAATGCCGGTGAGTGTGAATTTTATCTGGATATCGGAGTTTCCTCAGACGAATTTTGTTATCACTTGGTTGTCACTACTACTATGCAAAATTGTGTGCTACTACTATGCAAAATTGTGTACATCGGACAATCCATGTATAAAACCAAACACAGTTCTATTGGAACGTACTCGAACCTGCTTCCGAATCGTATTGGTAAGGAAGCCGCATCTTCTACTTGCATATTGTGCGGTGTTGCCATCGTCACATCATTCGGTGGTACACGCAAGATCGAATATATCAAAGAAGGCTCGGAAACCGAACGACTTTAGTTCGTGTTCAGAGTGCACAGACTAAATTACTTGACCTCACAAATCCAGCTTCAGCACACAACAGCAACAACTGCTTTTCGTTGAAGAACTAATTTACCTGTTTGCAAAATGAACTTGCTTATCGAGGAGAACCCCGAGCTTCCTGACCGTGGCATCGAGGTGGCACCCCATAGTCCGACCGAAGCGTTCGTTGACATTTACAGAACCTCGAATCGAGAGAGCGTAAAGGAGGGGAGATCATCTAGCCGTTCGAGATCTCGCAGTACCTCTCATCGTCAGAGGAGCTCTACTCGCAAATCTCGTTCCAGCAGTCGCCATGGCACTCGCGAGTCTCGTTCCAGCAGTCGCCATCGTGGTTCCTCTAGCGGCGTCCAGCAGTCTCGTTCCCGGAGTGTTCGTGACAGTAGCTCTCGAAGCAAATATAGAAAGGAGTCGAGCTCTCCTCGCTCTCCTCGCTCTCCTCGGACTGGTGATAGAAAGAAGGAACGTTCTCGAAGATCGACCAGCGAGCGCCCTCGACGTTCTTCGGACCGCCCTAAAGGTGACCTGGGAAACAAAGCTCACAACAGCAGTGAGTCACTCGCCAGAACTTTCGCAACTGAGGACTCAACGAATGAGAGTCGAAAGGCTGAGTTGTCTCCCCGTTCAAAGAGGATTGAGCGTAAGAGTACGTCCGACCCTGAGGATGCTCACATGGCAATTGAGATTGATATCGAGGAACCAAGCACTGTCGATGCAACCAAGGAGGTAGAGGACTTCACGAACGATCCCCATCCATCGTTAGAGACCCCACTTCTCTACTTCTTTCTTCGCCGCCATCCTAAGCTTCTCAGTGCCATTCAAGGATTCTATGACTTTCGCTGGGACATTGCCTACCCATTGCAGAATCGCATCCCATGCACTCGCTGGCTTCGCAAGATCAAGATCATCCTCACGTGGAGCGAGCTTTTCCTTCTGCTTCCGTTCTTTGGCTTTCTAATATTGGGAACCATCTCATCCTTTGTCAATCCAAGCGTCTCTGTCTCTGGTCATGCCTGCCGCACTCCGTTGATTTTTTGCTTCGTCACCGCCGCCAAGAACAACCTGCTGACATTCTTCCTCGGAATGCCAGTTGAACGAGCCATCAAGTACCACAAGATCTCCGCCAGACTTGCCTACTTCAACAGCTTGCTACACACGTACGTCGCCTTCGCGTACCCAGTCACGCCAGACAGCAGCAGCAACTTTGTGCACTTTCTCTTTCAAGATACGGTTTGTAGTGGTGGGACGTTGCTCGTCCTGTTCATGACTGCCATGGTTGTGACGGCGCTTCCCATCGTTCGACGAAGGATCTTTGAATTCTTTTATTTGGTGCACATCATCTTTGCCGTCTTCTTAATGGTGGCTGCCTTTTACCACACTGGCTTTCTTGTTCCGCTCTTGGCCAGTCTCACGTGGGGACTCGACGTGTTGGTGCGAAAGGTGTACATGCCCCTCTTTCGGTACCCTCGCAAGGCCAAACTTGAAATCATCAGCGACACCGTTGTCGAAGTCTCCTTTCCCAAGCAAGATGGTTTTGATTTTAATCCTTCGCAGTACATCTACCTCTGTGTGCCAAAGTTGGGATATCTCGAGTGGCACCCATTCAGTCTCTCCAGCAGTCCCAAACAAAAGGTTGTGACTCTTCACATTCGAAAGGGTGGTGACTGGACCAATGCACTCTATTCCATGGCCAAGCAACAGAAGGAGATTTCTGTCCTCATGGAGGGTCCTTATGGATCTGTTGGTGTCGACTTGACCAATCCCTACAAGTACCAGACCGTCATGTTGTTCAGTGGCGGTATTGGAGTCACCCCTATGCAATCCTTGTGCAACTCGCTCATGTACGAACACAACCATGGCATGCGAAAGCTCAAGAAACTGTCCTTTGTGTGGATTGAACGAGATCCAGTCATCATGCCCGAAGTCGATGTAGTGCGTCGAGAGAGTATTCGATGTCTGGAAACATCGCCGCCATCTAGCCGAACCCAGTTGGGAAGCTCAAGTCTGGACTTGGAAGAAGGTTTCGGCAAGAGACTCAAGCGCGCTACAAGACGTCCATCGTTGGATAGCATTGTATCAGACGCAGATGGCGCAACTCGACTAGCAACGCAGCTTTTATCCATGGTACCACCTGGACAAGACACTGACGCACAGTTGGAGCAGTGCTATCCGAGTGAAGCCTGTGATGACTGCTGGGACAAGGTTGAGGATAGCAAAATGACGGCTGACGTTGAAACTGGAGAGAACCTTCGCACCAACAAGAGCATTAGCTTCAACGTTGACAAACCTCACAAACCTTGGAAGGCTGGTGACGAACACAGTGTGGATGAGTCCTTTCTTGATCAAGCGTTTGGTGAGAGTAATAGCCAGGCTGAATCACCGTTGGACCTCCAAGTCTACCTCACCAACAAGCAAGTATCGCGCGCTACCAAGCGACGCATGCCACCCTTTGTCACGATCGGTCGACCTGACATTCAATGTCTCTTTCGCGAAGCTCGTCACGGTGCCTTGCGCAATCACCAGCCTCGAGTAGCCGTCTGTGTCTGTGCGCCACTGCGCATTGTCGACCTGTGTCGCAAGGCGTGTGCCAAGTATTCGGACCGATATGTGGCCTTTGATTTTCATTATGAAGTGTTTGAATAGACACATCATCACCTCTCAAATACCTCATCTCTCATAGAGAAATAAAACACTACTAGGCTGCATATCACTACAACCTCACAGCTCGGGTGTAGTGGTGGTGAATTCACCGCGGTGAAGAAACAGCCTGTTCTTGACCTTCTTAGTGTCATCGAGTAAACCGTAGAAGTTTACCTGGCGTTTGGCAGACTGCTACGTAAGTGGAGGACAAAAGCAACTCACAGCCCCATCCTCAGACTGGGGTCACGTAAAATGGTTCTTTGCCGGCGGTTGCGGTGGGAGAGCATTCAGCAATGCGTACTGGTTAAGGTCACTGTCCTGATTCCTTTAACATCCACGATTTGGCCAGATTTAGTTCGAGAATCTACCTCGTTCTTTCTTGCATGTACGAGTACGTGTAGATAGTAGCCAGTATGCACCGCGACACTGCACGCAATTTTGATGACAATTGGGGCAAACTTTGTCACCGTCGTTCATCCAGTTTAGTTGGTAGGTCGCGACAATAACAACGGGCATCATGACTTGATATGCCCAATGCCATGCCCCATGTCCGTCGATTCGTTCGGTTTGATAATTCG
>JAVCKV010366283.1:0-13270 GCA_032274145.1 Herpochondria borealis
CAATACGTTTTTATAAGTAAGCGTGGCTCTTCTAATGTATTTTTAAACACATAGGCACATAAGATCACATAGCACTTAGTTCGCAAAAGGGCACATAGAAAGAACGATTTTCAATCTTTCTTTTACAAAGTTCATCTAAGGAATAAGTCAAAAATAACTCTTCATTTTTGGCTGCCTTTTTTATCCAAGATTAAGTTTTTAATTATTCATTTACGAGTGCTTTGTGATCTATGTAAGCAAGCGAGTAGCTTTTTCTTATATGAACTCCCGCAGTCGGGGACTTTGTGTACTTCTGTAACTTTGTGTTTAAAAATCGCGTAGAAAGGGCAAAAACAGGCAGCTGAATAGTTACCTTATTTCTTTATTCACTTTTTATATGAACTGTTCACAAACATATTCAATCCCACTACTCTCTTTATATAAGCCATGCCCCATTCCCTTCAAATTATGCTCCCTTAGGCCTAACTGCTTAAACCACTCCCCTTTCGGTTTATACTTATCTGTCTCGTCATAAAACAATTCTATTACAGCTTCCGGTTTTTCCGTTTCATAACGTAAACGTGTTCCACTCACTCCATAAAACTGATTGACTTTTAGTCCTTGCAACATCGCCTTCCAAGCAATCGTAGCACCTACACTAAAGGCAAGCACATCTACCGGTTCTTCCTTGTGATTCTCCAATAAAAAAAGCACCGCTTTTTCAATGCCTCCATTTACAAATTGCTGATGGGTTTCTTTTTCGGAAGAATCTAATGACTTGATTTCTGCTATTGCACAGCTATCACAAACAATGATTGAATATTCCGGTGAAAGAATTGTTAGGTAATTAGCCAACCAAGTAGCCGACTGCCAGCCCCAAAGATCGGAGATGAGAAGTAATCGTTTTTGAGGACTAGTTTCTTTTGAGGGAAAAATCATTTAGAATAGTGTAATCTCGGTGAAAAGAAATTTAGTTTACTAATCAACCTCGCTCAATCACAATTCCCTTCAGTTTCATTTGCTTATTAAGCATTACCACCAAAACATCTTCAGTGATATTTCCACTGATGGCGTAATCTATAACAGCTAATAGTTCATCTTCTTTTTCTGGGTAAAAACTGACGCGCTTGATGTAGAACTTTTGAAACATGCGCTCTTCAGTTGATAGTTCCTCATCTGTTCCATGTAGAACACTAAGTAGGTCTTCATCGTCTAATTCACGTAAGAATTCCTCCATATAATCGTAGGTCGCTCCGCGCGCTGCGTAGTCTGTAGGAAGGATTGTACCGATTTGATTGGTATAGGATTCCAGATTTTCCAGAAAGCCTTTGATGACTTTCATTTCTGCTTCACTTACACTATTGCCATTTAGTAAATTCATGTCGATTGTTACCGACCTGTTTTTCAAGTCAATAGTTTGTGAAGCATAAGCTTCTAGCTGCTGGAGATCGACTGCTCCAAAATAAGGGATTTCGTAGTTTGCCATTTCGTATGTTTTGAATAACAAAGTTACGCTTTTACAGAGACAATTTTAAACCAAAACGGCGCAAAGAATGCAACGTTTTTCCATCAAAATGGCTTTAACATTGCGCTCCTTGCGCCGTTGAAGCAAATATACAATTGGGCAAAATACCAATTCCCTATCTACTCCTAAACGAAATCATTTAAAGTTTAACTACCGTCGTCTCCAGTTTCCGCCACCGCCTTCACTGCTTCTACTGTTACTATTGCGGCTTGGTCGTCGAGATGGTCTCTGTCTTGGTCCTCTGCGATTGTTATTTGACTTTGGTTCGATAACCTCTGTACCGTCGTCTTCAAAAGGATTATCTTCCATTACAGGAATCTTTTGATCAATAAGTTTCTGAATATCTCTGAGGTAAGCTTTCTCTTCAGAGTTACAGAAAGAATAAGCTACACCACTTGCCTTTGCTCTACCTGTTCGACCAATTCGGTGAACATATGTTTCTGCAACATTTGGCAAATCATAATTGATAACCAGTTGCAGTCCAGATACGTCAATTCCTCTAGCAGCAATATCTGTAGCGATCAGTACATTGGTTCTTCCTTCTTTAAAGTTGGCCAATGCTCTCTGCCGTTGTGCTTGGGATTTATTACCGTGGATTGCTTCCGCCTTAATACCGTTTCGATCTAATATTTTAACAATTTTATTGGCTCCGTGCTTCGTTCTAGAGAATACCAAGGTTGTAGCAGCATCTTCTTTTTCGATCAGATGGATCAACAATTTAGTTTTATCCTTCTTAGCAACGAAGAATACACCTTGATCTACTCTTTCTGCAGTTGCTTGTTCTGGCTGAATGGTGACCGTTTCGTATTCTCCTAATATTTTAGTAGATAGATCTACGATCTTCGGAGGCATAGTAGCCGAGAAGAAAAGAGATTGTCTTTGCTGTGGTAGTTTAGATATAATTTTTTTGATAGGATTAATGAATCCCATATCTAACATATGATCAGCTTCATCTAAAACGAAGTATTCAATATTTCCTAAATTGATGTATCCTTGATCAATTAGGTCTAGTAGACGACCAGGCGTGGCTACTAGTATATCTATTCCTCTACGAAGTGCAGTTGTTTGCGGTCCTTGTTTTACACCACCAAAAATCACGGTGTTCCTTATGTCCATGAAGCGAGCGTAATTAGTAAAATTATCTGCAATCTGAATGGCCAACTCTCTAGTAGGCGTAACAACGAGGGCTTTAATTTTTCGATTACTATTTGAACGATTTTCTTTATCTTCTCTTAGTTTTTGAAGATAAACATTTTGAAGGATTGGAATAGCGAAAGCTGCCGTCTTCCCTGTACCTGTTTGAGCACAGCCTAACAAGTCTTTCCCGCGAAGTAAAATAGGAATGGATTGTTCTTGAATGGGAGTTGGATTTACGTATCCAGTTTTTTCGAGGGCTTTTAATATGGGGTCTACTAATCTAAGATCTTTGAATGTCATGTATTTATTTGTATAAAAATTGAGTGCTGTGCATTTTAAAGTTTATTTCGGAATAAACTCTTTTAATATTAAACAAAAAATGATTTCAATATTTTCACACTCAGTGTCCTTAATTCAACTTTCACTCCCCTCTTAGGAACTACAACTAAATAAACGATTGCAAATATTGAAGTTAATTTTTCGCTATTACTTATTTTTCAACGATAATTAGCAAGAAGTGTTCGATATGCTTGCTTCTATCTCGTTGAAAAATGAATCAGCACACTTTTTCTGATGTGGTTTTACACATTTAATGTATTACACAAAAGAAGAAAGCTCTCATCAAAGATGAGAGCTTTCGATATTTTATCCGTTGTAAGTGGTTACAATAGAATAACTGGAATCAATAGATTCTAGTATCTTCTGTCGTATCCTCCTCCTCCGCCGCCGCCGTATCCACCGCCTCCGCGATTTCCTCCGCCGCCACCATATCCACCACCACCACGGTTGTTGTCTCTACGCTCTCTTGGCTCAGCTACTTTAACAACGATAGTTCTGCCGTCAAAATCTTGGTCGTTTAGACCTTCAATTGCAGCTTTCGCTTCGTCTTCATTAGGCATTTCTACAAAGCCGAAGCCTTTAGATTTACCTGAAAACTTGTCCATAATAATCTTACAAGATTCCACGTCACCATACCCTTCGAATGCAGTCTGTAAATCAGACTCACGAGTGTCAAAGTTTAACTTTGCTACAAAAATATTCATAATAAAAATTTAAAAAATAAAAAAAACAATTTGGGGGATCGAACAAGCTTTTAAAAAGCTATCAATCCAAATAATACTAGATTTTTCAGATTACTTAACGAGCTGTACGTTAACAGCGCTTGGACCTTTAGGACCCATTTCTATCTGAAAAGTCACTTTATCGCCTTCTCGTACATTATCTACAATATTGTTGATGTGTACGAAAACACTTTCTTCTGAGGCCGCGTCATATAAAAATCCGTAGCCTTTATCGTCATTAAAAAACTTCACTTTACCTCTTCGGTTAGGATCCATAGCCGAATTATCTCTTGGAGACGCTCCAAGTACAATATCCTCCACCTTAATTTCAATTTTCTTCGTCGGATCGGGTTTTTCCGAGGTAAGATTCCCGTGTTCGTCAACGTAGGATAACATTTCTTCGAAAGAGCGAGGTCCATTTTCAGCTCTTTCCATTTTACGTTGTTCTCTCTTTTCTGCCTTTTCTCTTTTTTTCTTTAAGCGCTTTTTTTCTTTTTCCTTTTTGTTATAGGATTCTTGCGATTTTGCCATTTATTTGATTTTAGATTAAAAATAACACCCGTGAGTGAATAAACCAATGGCAAACGAACTAAAAAAAGAGCATACCTTAAAGGCCTAATTCTGTGAGGCAGCACAAATGTAACTAATATATTTGGGAATTGCGCTATAATATACTATGAATGGTGTAGTTTAAGAGTGTTTTAACAATCATATGCGTTAATTTAAGGCTATGTTTGGTTTTTTCTATAAATTAGCGATTAATTTTATCCAGTTTTATAGCCATCTCATCTTTCTTTTTAATCTTTTCCTGTAATAATTTAACGATTTGTTCGTATCCAGGCTTTTTAAAAGCCAATTTATGCTCAGCTCCATAAATATTTGATACCACTTTAGTGGAGAATCACGTTTCCTCGCATCATATTAACTGAAATCAATGAATTATAGTTCATTGACTCTCTATTTGTTGATAAGCTCCCAACACCTAATATTCTGTACACCTAATTCAGTTTTCTATCCAAAAGAATAATTTCTATGTACTTTTATGTTCAAATTTAACATACAATATAATGAGAGACCAAACTAAGCAAAAGACCATCATCTCCGAATCAAAATCCTGGGTCGAACGTGTTGTGATCGGTTGCAACTTCTGCCCCTTTGCGGGGAAGGCATTTGTTGAGAATAAAATTCACTTTGAAGTAGTTCATTCTGAAGTAATAAAGGATCAACTTGAGTCAATTTTATTAGAACTACAGCGGCTTGATAGCCGAGATGATCTGGAAACGACCTTGATTCTCTTTCCAAATCAATTTTTAGAGTTCGAAAGCTATCTTGATTTTGTAAGCCTAAGTGAAGGCCTTTTAGCCGCTCATGATTATGAGGGTATTTATCAGATCGCAAGCTTTCATCCAAATTATGTTTTTGCAGGGAGCGATGCGGATGATCCGGCAAACTTCACAAATCGATCGCCCTACCCTATGGTTCATCTCTTACGCGAGGATAGCGTGTCTAAAGCAGTAGATTTATATCCTGATGTGGATGCCATTCCAGAACGGAATATTGCTTTTGCACGGACAAAGGGATTAGAGGGAATGAAAAAATTATTGGAGAAAAAATAAAAAGTTGTCCCCCTGTTATTCGACAGCTTCGTTACTCAGGTGATGTTTTTATTTAAAATCTATTTGGAGTTGATTAAACCTAATTCGTCAACTTCAATTAAAAAACAATTATTATGAAAGACTTTATGATGGTTTTCTTAGGTGCCGATTACGGCGTATTGGGTTTGTCTCCTGAAGAAATGCAAACACGAATGGGCAAATGGTTTGCTTGGAACGAAAAAATGAGTGCCGCCGGACAAGTAAAAGGAGGAAACGCCTTACGCTCTGAAGTGAAAAGAATGTCAGGCACGGACAGAACAGTTACTGATATTGCTGCAGCAGAGGTTAAAGAACTTATAGGTGGTTATTATATCGTACAAGCCAATAATGTGGAAGAAGTGATTGAAATTGCAAAGGACTTTCCTGATTACGATCTGGGCGGTACTGTGGAAATCAGAGAAGTGATGGTTTTTGACCGTTAAATAATTGCTTCACGCCTTATTTATGAGGGTAGATAAAAGATAGGTCTGGGTTTCAACAATTCGCATCTAATTAGGTTTACGGAAAGCCCTGAGCAGCTATTATCTACCCTCAACCAAGCCACAAAATATTACTAAGCCCAAATTCATTTACCACATGGCCAATCAAAAAATAATAGACCATCTTTTCCGTCATCAGCATGGAAAGATGGTTTCTATTTTAGTGAGAATATTTGGGTTTGAACATTTGGAAACCATTGAGGACGCCATACAAGATACTTTTGTAAAAGCAATGTTATCTTGGCGAATCAACCTACCGGACAATCCCGAAGCCTGGTTAACCGCTGCTGCTAAAAACAGAGCGATTGACTTGTTTAGGAAACTAAATGCTGATCAAACTCGCCACACCAAAATCAACAACGGGCCTTCCTCTATTGCCTTCAATAATTTATTTTTAGATGATGAAATTGCGGATAGCCAACTGCGTATGATCTTCGCAGCTTGCCATCCGGGATTGAATTCAAAAGATCAAATTGCTTTTTCTTTAAAGACCATATCTGGATTTTCAGCTAAAGAAATTGCCTCTGCTCTTTTACTAAAAGAAGAAACGATAAAAAAGCGATTAAGTCGAGCTCGTAAAGCAATTAAAACGCATTCTTTTTCTTTTGAAATTCCGCAAGGCAAAGAGCTTCCTAATCGTCTAAATCGTGTCTTAGAAGTACTTTACCTGATATTCAACGAGGGTTTCCATTCTAATAAGAAAGGTATGCTTATTCGAAAAGACCTTTGTAGCGAAGCTATGCGATTGACAAAAATGTTGCTCGCCAATGACTTCACTAACAATCCTTCTACTAATGCTCTTTTTGCTTTAATGTGCTTTCACTCTGCTAGGCTTCCTGCCAAAACCAATGAGAAGAACGAAGTCATAGATTTGAAGAACCAAGATCGGAAGCTTTGGTATTTCCCACTCGTTGCAATGGGAAATGAAGCGATGAACAAGGCCATTCAAACGGAGGAATTCACCAGCTATCATTACGAGGCAGCCATCGCCGGTGAGCACCACATGGCTAAAGACTTCGCCTCTACGAATTGGGATAACATTTTTCACTGGTCAGATCAACTCTACCGTTTACAACCCACCCCTTTTTCTAGACTGAACATTGCAATTATCCAACTACAGCGTCATAATTTGGAAGAGGCTTTTACTATTCTTCAGCAAATTACTCCTGCTGATTTAGAACAAAGGGCTTACCTTTACTTTGGTACCTTGGCGGAATATTATATTTTGTGCGATGATCAGAAAAAGGCTTTGTTTTATTTGGAAGAGGCTTTGAAATTGGTGAGGAATGAGGCAGAGCGGGGATTTTTGTTGCGGAAGAGGGAGGTCTTGCTAGGCTAGGTAGCTGTTTCCCACTGGCTGCACGCGCGGGCCGGACCGGTTGCCATCCAATGGATTTTACGGGGAGACCAATGAAAGATTATGTTTTCATAACGCCGGATGGCTTTGACATGGAGGAAGATTTGGAATATTGGATAGACTTGTGTTTGGCTTTCAACCCTTTAGCGAAAGCAAGTCCTAAGAAAAAAAAGAAAGTTAAGTAAGGGAGGCTTCAAATACATTTTTATCTTTCCTCAAATATTAGAATATGAAAAATGACCTAGACAAAAAGCTCCAACAGGCTGTGGCCAATGTCAAGCGAAAGCAAAAGATAGTAGTACATTTGAGGCAATTAGATGGGCTATTAAAAGAGCGATTTACAGAATTAAAAGGGCTAGATGCATTGTTGCGAAAAGAGAAATACGATTATGATATAATCAGTAACGGTGGTTTGCGTTCTGCTTTTTATCATATGTTAGGTACATTAGATAATGCCATTGATAAAGAAAGGCAAGAATACCTAATGGCTTATCTCAAGCATCAACGTTGTGGGGATGCAATCAAACAGCTAGAAAAAGAAAAAGAGTTGTTAGAAAATATACTTGGCGGATTGTTCCTAGCTGAAAAAGAATTGGAGAAATTATTAGAGAGAAAAAAAATAGCCATTCCTCTTAATGATCCAAAACTAAAAAAGAAGTTGGCCACAATTGATCAAAAAATATTTGCGCATTTTGCTAAAAAGCGAGAAATCAAAGAAGCCATCACAGCAGGTAAACAGGCGAAAAAGCAACTGGAGAAAATTAAAGAGGACTTAGTATTAGTCAAAAGTTGGGGGTCTATTGATATTTCCTCCCTCGGAGGCCTATCCTCTGTTAGAAAGAAAAAATATATTGATCGAGCGCAATCTGATGCGAACAAAGCGGATGCTTTATTGTTTCGTTTTCAGAAAGAGCTGTATGATATTTCCAAACAGTACAAAATTGCTTATCAGCATGAGATACATTTGCTGCACGATTTTCTTCATCAATACTTTAACAATCTAATCATTGACTGGGTTCTGAAAAAGAAAATCAAAAACACTATGGTCGGCATTGATCAAACAATGGATGGGATTGATATGACCTTGATTACTTTGGAGCATGAGATTGAGAAAATCCGAAGATTTATTGCGGAAGAAAAAAAGATAAAAAAACAGTTAACTATTAGCTGTTAAAAATCAAAATCCTCTAACGCAGCGCTGAATTCTTAAACTAAAAATAATTCGATTTTTCGTCAAAAAAATAAGATACACTTTTATGAAAATAACATTAAAGAGCACAGACAACCTAGATCATTATACGGCCACTAACGAAGCTGGCCACAGCATTGCGCTTAGTGCGGATGGTTCTGCCACAGGCCCTATGGAAGCAGTTCTTATGGCGGTAGCAGGTTGCAGCACCATAGACATTGTCATGATTCTAAAAAAAATGAGACAGGATGTAACCAATGTAGAAGTCGACGTTGATGGAACTCGTCGGGAAGAGATCCCAAGGGTTTACACAGGAATTCATTTACATTATAAGATCTATGGGGACGTTAAAGACAAAAAGGTGGAGCAAGCAGTGGCGCTTTCTTTGGAAAAATATTGCTCTGTAAGTTTAATGTTGGAAAAGGCGGCAACGATTAGTAGTTCTTGGGAAATATTGCCCGCTGAATAGACCTCCTTCTAAATAAGTACTCTGAATATTGCAAGTCTCTAAAGTATTGAGATTTACAATATTCAGAATACAACTATTAATTTTCCATCTTCCTCCACTGCTTCCCTAACTTCTCCATCCTTCGTCTATTCGCACCCAAATCTGAATAACCTACCCGAGAAGCAGAGCGGAAATGAATTTCTTTTGCATTTTCGTCAAAGTACAATTCTATATCGTCATTGAAACCTCCCCAGAAGGTTTTAAATTTGAAGTGTAAATAATCCTCTCGCTCCTCTAGCAAGGTGGTCCGCTTCATCGATCCGATCAGTTTTTTCATGGCTGTTATTGCTTCGACAACAGAACCAGAGAAAGAGAGCGGTTTCATCTTTTTCTTCTTGTTTGTATCAATCGTACAAACACAATTTGGAGAAGGTGGACATTCTTTTAGTGGGTTATATGAGGACATGGTAAGTTTGTTTTAAGAGAATATTTTAGATATATCGTCTAACAGTTTTGAAACGTTTTTTGTTGAGTCAAAGTACATAATGCTTGTACCGAAGACATAATACAAGTTCCTTCTTCGACACGGACGCTTTCTCATTATTTATAAGCAATGAATCTATAAAAATCAAAGACTAAAAATCCGTTCAAATCGACTCCTCTAAAATATTTATTATAATGTTGGATTATTTCTTCTTCCTTAATTAGGAAATTCCTCCAGATTTTTGTGATTTTAAAAAAGCGATCCGTTTCAAATGGAGAGGGCGGATTTTGAACCATTAGTAATTCGTTCATTTTCAAAAAGGCCGGATAGTCAAATAAACAATACTTCTCCGGAAATCTGAAAGCTAAGTAAAGGTGAATCATTTCCGAATTGTCGTGATAATGATTGTTGTCAATTCTTCTGGGATTTCTTTCTTTATATTCTAAAAGCATGGCATCCATACCGAATTTAAATCGAGAAACACGTCCACTGATTTCTTTGCTTTCATCGTGCAGATCTTTGAACATTTTTCGGATGAATTCTGGTTGCATTTTTGCGAAATGGATCATCATCTCTTTGGGTTCCCAAGCCTCTCGTTTCCAAATTCGTTTTGTTTGATTATTTTGCAAACAACGGTCATACATCGCAGCAAAATCAGGGCTGTCGACCTCCCAGTTTTTTACAAAATAGCCAAGGGACGCCCAATGCGGACCAAAATCTGCCCGCTCCTTATGGTCTAAAGAAACCTTATATTCCGCTATAAACTGGTTGAGCTTTTGTAAATTCATACGTATTTTTGTTCGTTTCTTAATAAAACGAAGCGCAAAGTAACAACAATTTTCCTTACTTTTGAATGACTTATTGTATAGAATTAGTTAAAATTAAAACCGAAATTCATCCTTTATGAAACATTTTTTTACCATTTTATTGGTTCTCAGTTCTTTCCAAGTATTTGCACAGTTAATCAATGCTACCATGATGCATGATGGATTGCAGCGGGAATATCAAGTCTATCTTACGGCCGACTATGAACAAGGGGACCAACTGCCTTTGGTTTTTAATTTACATGGAATAGGCTCCAATAGTGTAGAACAAGGTATTTATACCGAATTTTCTCCAATTGCAGATACCGCTAATTTCATTCTTTGTCTTCCGAACGGAACGCCTAACCCTGCAGGTGCCGGCAACTTTTGGGACGTTAATTTCCCTTTTGTAGCTGCTGAAGTTGACGATGTTGGTTTTATCAATGCCTTAATTGATTTGCTCCATGCAGATTATAATGTCAATTTAGATAAAGTCTACGCGACCGGAATGTCAAATGGAGGTTACATGAGTTATAAACTAGCTTGCGAATTGACTGATCGCTTTCAAGCTATTGCCTCCGTGACCGGAAGCATCGTTCCTGCGGAGTTGGATCTTTGTATGCCTCCTACGACCTTTCCGATTATGCAAATTCATGGAACAGCAGATCCAACCGTTGCATATGGAGGTTCACCTATTGGAGTACCTATTGAAGATCTAGTTTCTTATTGGGTTGAACATAATGACTGCGCCAACAGTCCTGACACAACTTACATCACAGAAAGCATGGCTGCTGATATGTCCTCCGCTGTTAAAATTAGCTACACCGATTGCGATACGGATAGAGAGGTTATTTTCTTTAAAATCCTTGATGGCGGACATACTTGGCCAGGAGCCTTCATCCCTATCGGCGTAACCAACCAAGATATTAATGCCAGCATTGAGATATGGAATTTCTTTGATCAATATGGAGTAGACATTCCGACCTCTAACCATAACATCAACAACGATATAAAAATAAGCATTCAGCCGAATCCTACAACGACACAACTTAGTATAAATTCGAATGTAGCCTTTTTGTTGGAAATTAGAATCCTCAACAACCTAGGACAAACAATAGCCAACGAAAAAAACATCAACAACAACATACACACGATCGGCACAGAACATTTTCCGAATGGCATGTATTTTCTTGACATTCAGACGGACAAAGGTCGAAAGAACATGTCTTTTATCAAGCAATAAATCAAGTTCCCTCATGGCTCGGCCTAAAATTAAAATACCATTATATACCACTGACTTAATGTTGGAAGGACTAAGTCTTTTAGGCTTAGTCCTTTTATTTATTATTCCTTTTCAATACTATGACCAATTATCGGATCTGATCCCTTCGCACTTTGGCCCAGATGGCAAACCCGATGCCTGGGCTGGAAAAAATAATATCTGGTTCTTGCCTTGTGTAGGTTTGCTTGTTTATATTGTTCTGACCTTAATAAATCGCATCCCTGAGAAGCTGAACTATGCTGTCAAAATAACGGAAGAAAATGCGGAACGTCAATATCAGAACGCCATAAAACTCAGTCGTCAATTGAAGCTATTAATTCTCGGTTTCCTAGCTTATTTTATGCACGGAAAAATCCAGGTCGCTTTAGGAAATGTGGATGGTTTAAACGCTGTTTTACTTTTTGCTTTTGTGGGAGGAATTTTGCTATTGACGGCCTTTTATGCTTGGCGGTCTTTTCAGTTGGAGAAGTAGATCTGGTTAGTCGAAAACGCATTACAATATGCAACAATTTCACTAAAACAGAGAGTAAGAATAATATTGATAGTTCTAATCTATTCTAGTCGGGAGATCCCTATGAAACACTACTCCATAATTCTCCTTGCCGCTGGTTCATCCACAAGAATGGGCCTTCGGAATAAGTTACTACTTCCTTTTCGTGGGACGACTTTAGTAGAATATTGTGTGGATAAATTGATTCTGCTTAACGCAAAAGAACTTATCGTTGTCACTGGTTTTGAGGCAGCAAAAATTCAATTTCGCCTCTTCGATCGCCCTCTCAAATTCACTTACAATTCAGACTATAAAACAGGAATGACCTCTTCGATTCAACAAGGTGTTTCCGTAATTGATCCAACGAGCAAAGGAGTTCTTATTTGTCAGTCAGACATGCCTGAATTAAAGGTAGAAGACCTGCGAAAAGTCACCGCAATCATTGAAGCGAACATTGATAAAAAATCAAAACTAATTGTAGCACCTACCATAGGAGAGCGAATGGGGAATCCCGTATTCTTTAGTCGGTTTTACTTTGAGGGCTTATTAAAACACGATGAACCAAATGGTTGTAAGTCATTAATTAAGCGAAACCTAGCCCATTTAATAAAAGTACCCTTGGATAACCGCGATGCATTTTCAGATGTAGATACTCCAGAAGATTATCTACGATATTGATCATTCAGTCCATGTCCTTTCAAAATTAATGGCTTTATTTTTTCCAATCGTCGAAGCTTTGTTGCCTCCATTTTAGCTTCAATAATAAAGGTCTTATATTCTCGCTGTTGCGTTGAAGTCAATTCTACAAAAGCGGTTTTCAATTTTCCGCTTTTAGAACGTTTTAATTCAATTTGTCTTTCAAAAATCTCTTTTCAAAAAATAAACCTTCAGAAGTTGCTAATATAAAATAGGCAGTATAGAAGGAATGTCTTAAATTAAAATAGCTTTAAAATGGTCAAGAGTCTCTGATTCTTGACCGTTTTTATTTTGCATACTCTTTGAATTATGGAAAGAGAGAACAGGCACTTAACCTACCAAAGCCCTAGTTTTACAGGATATTTTCGCAAGTTCACAAATTTTATTTTTTCTCACCTTTCAAAGGTCCTATCTTTGAATCAATGAAAAAACAAATCGTTCTCTTATTTCATTTGGGGTATTGGGGCTTTTACTTGGCAATGCTTCTGATGATGTTTTTGGCAGCTCAGGTTGGACATCTTAACCCACAACGTATGGGTTATTTTTTGGGCGTTGGTTTTTCCTTTGTGCTATTGCCTTCTGTTTTGGGATTTTATTTAGTGTATTTCTTACTATTTAAAAAATACCTGCAACAGCGCAATTTGCTTACGCTATTAGTTTATGGCTCACTCATAATTATAGGTGT
>JAVCKV010366393.1:0-13269 GCA_032274145.1 Herpochondria borealis
GCAATCCCGTGCGCTAACACTACTAACGCTGTGCACCTACGTATCCCGCGCTATCTACCTCCGCATCGCAAGCTGATTTACAGTCCGCTTCCTGCTGGCACTCAGCCTAGCTATCTGGCGAATTGCACGGTGAATTTCCTCTCGCGGGGAGCTGTATTTCTACACACACCCCAGTCGCTTCAAGGAGCTTGATGCGACTTGCTGTTACACCCAAACGGCGCTGTCGAGTTGAACATGATTGTGCCGTGGTAAACGCAGTCGGCCAGACCTTGCAACCTTATTAAGTAGGGCGAAGGTGTTCGGATTGTACTTTGTGAGCGCGTCTGCAACGTTTTCATGCCCTTGAATCCAGCGGAGGAGGTCGATGTCTTGATATTCGAAGGAGTCTCGAATCCGTTGCACCGTTTGTCTCAACCAGTACTCACGCCCTTCATGAAGCGTTGTGATAGTATCATATAAGCCTTTCGAGTCGACCAAGAGCATGTGCCGGAACTGCAGACTTGGGAAGACAGAATGGAGACTCATCTTCATGTAGAAACCGCGGTCGTCCGCGGAAGCACACGCAAGAATTTCGGCGCCATTGGAAGAGTGTGACACTCTGTGCTGTTTAAAGCTCGACCAGTCCAGCATGTAAAAGATGGAATCATCCCCATCGGATGTCTTTCATAGCACTCCGGTGATAAAACCAGATTGGCCATAGCTCCTTCCAGGGCTAATACTAAAAGCAGCATCAGAGAATGTTACCACACTCGCCTCGACAACCGCGGATGAAGGTCGAACAAACGAGATGACTGGGTGCATGAGCTTCAGTTCCGTCAACCACGCATTCGCCTGTCTTATGTGTGAAAGTCGAAGGCGCGGGACCTGTTGTTGCATCAAGGATCCGATTTTTTCCGCCTGAGGGAGTGTACCACACCCGAGCCAGATGAGTTCGCCTGCAACCGAGCGGAATTGCGCTACCTCCTTATCGCGAGCTGGGCGATCCGAGTTTGTATCGTCATCAGGTATTGTCACGGGTCCGATTTCTTCGGCGTAAGCACGCATGGACACAGACACTCCGCCCTCACGCGTTGGCTTGATAGTGCATCCGTTGTAGCAGATCTCGTCATTGACAATAACCTTGCTAACTGCGAATCTTGACTCGACCTTCGCCGCGAACTTGTGCAGTGCTTCCTGGGTGCCAGCCATCAGCAGATCATCAGTTATTTTTGCAAGTATGAAGATGACGCGCCCAGATGGATCTCGTTTGACGTAGAGCTGACCGACACCAAACAACCGTTCCAGGCCAACGTTGTTCAGTAACCAAGACTCGATCGTTTTCGCCCATTGTCTCCCAGCTTCACCTATACCATAAGGTAGTCTTTTGAGCTTCCATAAAACACCACGGATGGAAACCCATCATCTGGGAGCTCGAATAAAGAGTTCTCGCGTGATAGGGCCGCTCTGCAGGTATGCGCCCTTGATGTCAATGCAACCGATAGAGAACCCGAACAATACGGCGAGGCATATCATAAGCCGGATGACATCAAACTGCGCAGTTGATGAGTCACGTCGTATCTCGTCCTTAAGCGGATCCTTGTTGCCATGAGGACAAAGATGCGCCTTCAGTCTCTTCTTGCCCCCCTCTTCGACCTTCATCTTGAATACGAAATGAGAGGTGATGACGTTGGCACTTACGGGCGCATTGCACTCCGGTACCTCGTCGTACGCATCTGCCCAATTGGTGTTGAGTTCCTCGCGTACCGACTTCTCAATAAGCCACTCCGGTGCGTGTGAGATATTTCCGTGACTTACTTGTTCACTCCCAATAGTAGAATAGAGATATTCAAGCGCGATCTGTTCGGTACTCTCCAAATCTTCGTGTGCTTTTTCGCGCAGATCCGGGCCAACCGCAGAGCTGACACCAATGTCCTTCGATGGATCTCCTAGAACTGTTGAACTCAGCATCGATGACACATGTAATCTCTCGAGCTCCTCGTCATTGGCTTCCTCACCAAAAATATCCCTCCACACATCATTGGGGAGTTCGGTGACACCCTCGGGAGAATCTTCCTCTGCCAAAACACCCTCCAGCGTACCTTCGAGGAGTTCGTGGGCTAGTTCATTTTCCGGTGCGATCCTGACGTGGTTGTATGCAACGGACATGGAAGGTCCCTTCCGCGACCGACGGCACTTGACGACAAAGTCTTCGGTACGGATCACTGTTGCTGGAACCCAATGCACCGGATCATTTTGTTTCGATGTATTGAAGTACACCCAGATTTTGATCCCTGGTACGAGAGCTTCCTGTTTCACCAGGGTTGGCTTCTTAGACTGAAGTACGCGCTGCACGGCTCGAGCCGCCGTCAATTCCACATGAGCGTTCAGAAGTTCTTCCGGAACGACGCTGTCCGGGATGCCTGCAATCGACGGAGTATATCCTCGTGCAAGTTGGAACGCGCTGAGAAGCGAATTTCCATGGAACATGTTCGTCAGGAGGGAGGCGCGAGCGACGAGTGTGGCGGGGGATGCAGACGTGTTTTCCCGTTTGATTCTTGACAAGATATTCTTAAACGTCCCGTTGTTTCTCTCGACAATCCCGTTTTTCCAGGATGAGCGCGATGGTCTGGGTCTCGACTCAACGTCATGCGACTTGAGGAAATCCATGAAGAAAGGTTTGCAGAACTCGGGGTCCGCACTGAAGGAAAAAGGAGCGCCGTGGTGATAGAGCCACTCGGTTTCGAACTGCGTCATCATGGATTGCGCGTCTCGAGATAGGGCAATCGCTCGTTCGCCGTATCGAGTTCCGGTATCGACGATATTCAGGACTTCGAACTTCTCGTCCCGTATGTAGACTGTAACGAAGTCCGCTTGCACCTCGTCATTAAAAGCTGTGTTCACATGCGTCAGAGATACCTTCGGTCTGGTTCGTGGCCTTCCGGATGACACGCAAATCTCGCATGCTGCGTACACCTTCTCGCAGGCTTTCTTGATATCCTCACTCTCCATGCCCGCATCTGCGAGGATTTGCTTCATCTCGTCGTCAGTCGCATGCGTGAATCGATGAATCTTCTTCACGACATTTAGGGCAGGTCGCTTGACGACGTTGGAAAGCAACGAGGAGACAGACGAACGATCATGCGGTATAACCTCAAGGCGTAGTCGGTCACACCCAGTCTCGTCTGGATTGATATATGTCAGAAACTCTCGGGGCCCATTGTCACTTGGTCTTTCGAATACTACTCGGGTGGGAGAGCGTGAATTGAGTGTGTCTGCATATCTTTTCGTATCGAGACCGACGATAAGTGGTGATGAGCCTTGAAAGAGGTCGAACGCAAACGAGGTTGATTGGCTCCGAACATCGTGGATGACCAAGTTCCATCTATACCTGATGGGTCGCGCACCAGCACAGTCAGTACCCCAGCCGTGCATATATTGCTCATGAGGCTCCTCGAGTTTCAGCGGCATCCCAAGGTAATCGCATAAACGTGCGGCTTCAATAGTACCGCCAGTTGAAGTGGGTGCTCCTTCGTCTAAAATGGGGTTGAGATCAGTACGGATCGCTACTGATCTCTTTACTGAAAAAGCGACCCAGAAGGTCCTGACGGAGGTTTCTCATCCTCTACTTTCCGCGGGGTTTCCGAACTGTCAGGGGTGGAATTAGTAGCCTTCCTCTGTTGTCTGGCTTGGCGGCGGCGCTCATAAACATTCTCCCTGCACTCGGGGCGGTCCTTCCACCAATTACCGAGCTCCTTACACACACGGCAACGGGTGCGCCTCTTGATGTCTCCCGACGTCGAATACTCCGAACCATTGCTTTCTTCGTAAGACGCCCTTTTTCTAAGCAGAGATCCTTGAAGAGAAGGTCCAGCGACACTCGAAATCTCTTGAAGCTTGACCTGAGAGACAGCCTGAATTGCGTCTGGAAGCGAAAACTTCATGATGTCGCTCTTTTCGGACGCCGATGCACGCTCAACGGTCCTCTCTATGACGGATCTCAGGCGCGTATCAACCTCCATCGGGACTGTCTCGCCCTTCGGCTTGCGTGAGAGTAGCCTCAGATCGTCCAACGTCATCGTCACCTGGACGTCCGCATCGGCGGTAGAACTGTTCTGAGCATTCATGACCACATGCATACTGACGGAGTTCGTTGTGTCTGCTGTCAACTGTGCATTACGGATCAGCATGGCGGCAAACTGGCGGCTGGTGGTTTGGTCCATTACATTCGTATGATTAAAATAGAACGCGACGGCGCCATTGAACCTGTTAGCGAAGTCTGCAGCTGCCTCGCCTTGCTTTCGGACACAGTTGTGGACCTCGGTGAGAAGTTCCAGCTCACGATTGACTCTTTCAGCTGGGCTGTCATGCGCAATGATGCTGAGAATTGAACTGATCAGTTTCTCACGGGTTGGGTCGTCATCTCCACCACGAAGAGAGATACGGCCACTGCTCTCAGCCTGCGCAAGTAGATTCTGGGCAATTGTGTCGCATGCAATGAAAACCATATTCCCTGCGCTCTGCAGTATCCCACGAGACTTGTTGTCTGTCTTCGCAAAATCATTGAGAATCAAAATCCAGCGGCGCAGACATTCACGATACTTAGCCTTGGAAGTCTGATTCGTAACGAAACAAGGCGCAGAGGTGAACGAGCCGTGCTCCATCGAAATCTTAGACCCGGGCAATGCTACCATGTTGAATCAGGGGGTTCGAATTGGGAGTTGGCTGTTCGAGCAGGGATTTGTTGGTCACTTCACAGTCACAGTCAGCACAAGCCGGTGCCGAGCTTCCTCCTCGGCACTTCGTTTACTCGCCTCTCTCATTCTCTCTTAACTCCCGTCCACGCACTCCACGTCTCGGTAAGTCATCTGAGGCGCCCCTTCGCATCTCTCTGTCCAACGCCGTGCCCCTTCGGTGCGGTTCCTTAATTGGAATCAGCACATCGGGCGTACATCTCTTGCCGATGCAATGGGCGTCTGCTTAAGCGTGACACCGCGCAATCCCGTGCGCTAACACTACTAACGCTGTGCACCTACGTATCCCGCGCTATCTACCTCCGCATCGCAAGCTGATGTACAGGCCGCTTCCTGCTGGCACTCAGCCTAGCCATCTGGCGAATTGCACGGTGAATTTCCTCTCGCGGGGAGCTGTATTTCTACAACTGTACCACTTTTCCCGTTCAAGAAAGGATGAGACTTTCTATACACAGGGATCTCCAGGAACCACGATAGATTACTGTCGGTAAACCTGAACCCCTACTGGTACGGGTTGCAAATACGAAAACCATACTGGCGTTCTCGGAAGGAACTATTTCAGTGTTTCTACCCCGGTCCGGTACCTTCCTACTGGAAAGAAACCAAATCTTAACAGTAACTGACCTATCTCTGTCCCAAACGGTACAGAAAAATCGGTTTTAAACGTACCGTTTAAATTTTAAATTGCTGATTTTTCACCGGCCGCGGTGCATTTGCCGAAGAATAACATATTTGCAGTTACGACCCCTGCCCCCCTGATTTCACATGCAATTGCAAATACACTGTCAGGGCCTGATATCGGCCGCGGACGCTTACAAATGTGTTATAAATGGGAAGCTGTGAACCTCTCTGACCTATTAACACAGCATACGCCATCTCTATCACCCCTGTCAAACTACTTACTTGTAGCATGCATAGTGAGCATTTTTGACGGCAAGTGCGCACCTGCAGAGGGGTTTGATACAGTAGCTACTGACTCACTAGCTACAGCCTTCCCTGTCTTCAATTCAAAGGACCCGAACGATTTAAGAACTCCTGACCGTCCGGAGACACCAGCCTGATTTCCTTCTGTGGTTCCCGGGATACTAGAAAGTATACCAGCTGCACCGGACCTTGAGGAAACTTTAAAGTATCTCACTGCAGACCTTTCTTACACAATAGAAGATGCAAAAGTAAGCCGTCTATTAGTGGAGGAGCATATTATGTTCAGAAGCCTTTCTCACTCCCTTTGAGTCCATGCGGACTGGAAAATTCGGAATGGTCGATGCGGCGTCTCACCGCATCTACATCATACATGAATATCCCCCTTTCCGGTCGCAGCCCCACAGGGCAGGATTAAGGTACCGAGTGGCACAGTTATACGAGATCCAGAGACAGCTAAAATTGGGAGTCATTGTTCCGTCCAAAAGCTAATGGCCAAGCCCTGTTTTACTGCTCCTTAAATCAGACGGGACGAAACGGTTCTGCATTGACTACATAAGGTTTAACTTTCTCTCGGTAAAGGATATATATTGCCATTGCCTCGCATGGATGAATATTTCGACTGCTTACGCGCGGCTAAACACTTTTCTACATTTTATTCCAACTGCGGCTATTGGAAAGTAAATTTTAGAGAAGAAGAAAACCTAATATGGCATTCGTATTCCGCGAAGTTTACTATAAATATACCAGAATTCTCATTGGATTTTTTATTGCTCCTGTTACATTCCAAACGACAATAGTCATAAATTTATCATGGTTCTGCTGTAAAACCTGTCTCGTATACCTCTTTTCCTTCATACTGTTTTCTACTAAATTTGAGATCATCTAAAACATTTGTGCCGTATATTAAATTGATTAAAACGCTGGATTCAGTTAAAAATAATGTACATGTTCCTAAAAACGAATTGGAATACCTAGGTCACGTGGTGAACCCTGTTAAACTGGCCGTTTAACAGAAGAACATTGACGCAGTGGCTTAGTTTAAAGTAGGAGAGGGTTTATTATTTAACACAGTCCGAAACTGTAGAGAATGTGCGAAGATACGCATTCAGCTGCGTAAACATGAATCATTTATGCCCCTCTTCCCGGCCAAGCGACTGGGTGAGCACACAGCTATAGATATTATTAGCCCACTCCCTAGGACCGGCTTGGGAATATCTCTATACTAGTGATCACCCATCGCTACTCCAAAATTACAAATTTCCAGCCCCTAACTAATATTAGGGCCTACACGTGTGCTAATAATTTTTCGAAAGATTGAATGCTCCACTATGGACAAACCTCCTTCCTATTATCTGATAGAAGTATTTTTTTCTGCCTTTTTTAACAGCGTCTGTTACACGATGGGTATTCGGCAGGCGTTTACGTCTGCCTATCATTCCCAGAATAATTGCCAATTAGAGCGGTTTAAAATTAGACTACTTAAGGCCCTACGCTGCTTCTGTACAGAAAAAGAGAACATTTGGGACCAATTTATGCATGCTTTAGCCTATGGCTACAATAAAAGGGTGCACCCGCAACGGGGTGCGCCTCATTTCAGCTTCTTCTGACGTTTGCCCCACCGCCCCTGTCCATGCAAAAAGCAGAAACGGTGGATCAAAATTATTCAAATCCCTATATGGGTAAATAAAATTATTTACTAAGGCTCAAAAGCCTCATGGCCACCGCCACGGGTAAGTTAAAATTAGCACAAGACCGTTACAAAAACTACTTTGACGATAGGATCCATACCACTAATCACGGCTACAAAGTCGGTGTATCCGTCTTTGTACGCCGAGAGACGAACAAACGCGATTATTCGGGCCATAAACTACGCTCAAAAGTACAATTGGTTGTACATTAATCCGTCTCATCCGAGGCACGGTATTATGTAGTCCTATTGACTATAGAAAAGGCGAGAATACAGTTTCCTTCGATAAGCTAGTGCTAATTCCTATTCCTACTGTCCCGCTGCAACCGCACAGTAAACTCCCTAAAACTGAAACTAGACCACCCTGAGGTACACCACGCCTGATATATTACTGAAAGCTCCATACAAACCTGATCCTTAGGAACACTCACCAGTGCCACAGCCCCTACCGGCTTTGCAAAATAGTAAGAGCCCTACTGCCAAACCACGTCGCAGATCTCCGCGGATAAAAAAGAGGACGCCAGCTGACTTCAACGACGTCGAGCGTGACGAACTGTACGCACAATTATTCAGACGACACTATGTAGTCTCTTCGGAAAAAATGCAGACAATCACATTGTGCGCTGGAAAAAAATTACACCGTACTTTCGACACCTATGAGTTTGCCCGATTTATGCCCGTCCGACGGGTCCAGGAATATCGGCGGGAAATCATCTCCCGGAGCTACCTCGCTCCGTCTAGGAATAAACTTTACTCTTAAGAAGGGGGGACGGGTTATCTATATACCATATTATATTATGGAATGACATAATATATTATATTATTTCGGCACATTCATTGATTTCAATATCCATTTAAAATATTTAATAATCCTATATCCTTTCGAAATTAATTCGAATATTACTTTATCAATGTTTTCCACTGACCTACTGTTTATACGACCTTCTCAAAGGGGCGGTCCAGGAAAAAAAACAAAAATCCCAAAGTTCGTAGCAATACAGTTATTAAGAAAATATAAATATCTATTTCCTACACGGTAAATTCCTTAGCGTTAGGCACGTTACACTAAACTGTCCCGTAGCAAGGTAGTACAGTATCTCACTAATGTTTTCCTCCTCATACGACTCAGTGTCCTCGACCATACTGTCACCGTCGGAAGACATCCGAACCAAAGCCACTTCGCCCTTGACAGCCAGATTGATTGTCCCTTCCACCGACTCTTCGCCTGTAATGAGATCTATCACCTCCGAAGGCGCTTTAGTAGAATGAATTATTTCGTAGAGATTGTTCTACTATAATTATATGATGATATTTATGATGATAAGGGTACTACCATATATTAGTCATATAATTTATTTCTAAGGTAGCCGCGCGAGGACACGTGTAGTTTATTTCTTTCTTCTATACAAGGCCCGCTCCCGTCTCTCTACGCGCACTCGCACAATAAATAGAACTTACCTTTCCTTCTTAGTGCCACGTTCTGTGGCTTCGAGCGAATTTTTAACCTCCCTTTTTCCCGTCCCATAGCATCCAGTAAGTGTGCTCTGTTGACTCCAGTCGATCCCCTTTGCGACTGTTGTTTGCCTCTTCGATTCCCTCATTGAGACCGCTGTGCTCCTCCGTCCCCCCGCAGCCGTCGTTTTCCTCCGTCCCTTCTTCGAGCCCGTCGTGCTCCTCCGTCTTCCTCGTCGCGACTGTATTGCTACTCCTATCCTCTCGTCCCTTTCTAGCACCCTTCTTGCACGCCGTCGCCCTCTGTCCCATCTATACCGCCCCGTCTCTACCGTCCTCGTCCGAGCTGTCCCACAGGCTTTACATCCTTGGCTAACCGAATCCTCAGTCGTATTTTATTAGCATTCGAGCTGTTATTCATATCTACTACACTACTTTAGCAGATATTAGTATAGACTGTAGTAGTCTTCTAAAATAATGCTTCTAGAACACCAGTTTTTAGGACTTCTATTTATCCGTAACTAGACTTTTTATGCTATATATTGGGCTCCTGATGTAGAATCTACGAGTTTTGGTAGTATTATTTTGAAATCTTTTTATTTTATCTCTACTTTGCCGTATCCTTAACGACAGAATGTTAGACAGTTTGGACGCTTCGGCGCGGAGGACGACAGAACCTCACTTTCGTCTCACCACAGGAATGAAAGTGCTCATCGTGGGAACCTCCAAATCCCACGTAGAGAACCACCAAATCCTAGCGAGTTGATGACTAGTCTCGAATATCTACCTTGGCGTCGGGCGACAAAACCGCCTCCCGACCCAAGTTCGATCACAGTTGGAGTAACAGGCCTCTCTGCTGCCCCCTACTCCGGTTTGCCTCTTGATTTGCGAGCCGCGTAGTCAGCAGTATCCCTCCGACCAGCTGACGGCCTCTCTTCTCCCTGATTAGATGCAGCAAGCTGGCTGAGGCGATAGTGGGACTCGGACAGTGTAATACAAACACCTACCGTGACCGTTCCCCGTCGCGGTGGTGCTGAGCATCAAAATAATGGTGCGTCACACGACTTCCCACTATCTTCATCTTCAGAATCATCAAGAGATGGAGCCATATAAGTTGTCCCTAGTGGACAAGCTGGAGGTTTGGACCCCAATAATTCTCAAACGGGTCACACGCCTTACCAGCCCGGAAAATCTGGCGCTGAAATCACTAAGCCACTCTCAATTAGTGGCGCAAAGGCACTCTGCCGCCGACTCCACATGGAAGGAGATACTGCGGAGTCGCTTTGTTTATCAGCTCCACAAATGGCTGCAGAAATACCAGTACAACCTTACCATCCCCCTTCTGAGACGGAGCAGAACATGTATGTACTATATAATAATACTCGACAACGCCGAGTCGTCCATAGAAAATAAAATACTTGCTTTTGAGAATAGAATGGAACTAAAAATTAATTCAAAACTAGATGATTTTTAAAAATCTCTAGACACTACACTTCTAACCGGCGAAATACGGCTGGAATTAGCGCAACAAAGATCCAAATATGTTTCTTCTGATCTATTTAAAAGCTCTAACGAGCGAGTACCCGCACTGCTACACTCTCTCAGAGACTTTCGTGAGTACTTTGAAGCTCAGATTTCTGAGCTCGTGACAATTATCTAACAGGGTATTTTTTCCCACGTACTTCCCTGAAAGACATGTTCCCACCAGCCCCGCCGCTGTCACGCGAACGGGCTGAAAATGCCGGTGTGCCTCCATCGCAAGTCGACAGGCACACCACTTTACGGCCGGATCCGCCATCAGTGGATACAGTCCCCACAACTTCTATCACGGCCATCCCAGCAGCTACTAACTCCTGATTGGTTCACACCACCTTTGAGCCAGTGCAAGGAGAGAAAAGAGAAATTTTAACTCCGATTTAAAATCAATTTTAACGAAAAGTAATAGATTAAAAATTAAACTAACTTCTTTTGAAAAGAGAAGAGAAAGCGACAGGACCCGTCCTGGAGAAAATCTTCCTCTGTGATGGAGTCGTCTTCTGATAAAGATGCAGACGACAGGCCCCTATTACAGTGACAGAACGCACTAGGACCGCCTTATTGAGGACTTAAGGTCCTCGTTGTGGTGCGCCGTGGTAGCTCACTTCCGTCGCGCACACGCGGGGGTAAATGGTGGTAGAGCTGAGCGCGGATGAGCTGTCTGTGCGAACGGGGACGACTTACACGTTTTTCCATGCGTTATGTCTTCGTGCGGCTTTGTGAGTATTCGACTCGGAGGCACAACCAACCACCCAAAAAAAGAAGAAAAGGAGAAAATTAAGGGAGAAAACGAGAAGAAACAAGCGGAAAATGGCTTTACTTGGTGGTGATACTTCTCTAAATATGTTCATGTCCTTTTCCTCCAACCCCGGCGCCACCCACGCCGCTTATATAGCGGCTTGGGTAGCACCCAAGGTGGAGCTCGTGGCCTAAAAACGGCCCAAGGGCAAAAAAAACCCTAAAAATAACTACACAGAGAAAATTACAGTAATCATTCTTAGCGCTAAACCGCTTACTCTAGACATCTTCAACAGGACAACCAGCCACATATATGGCACCACCAACCAACAACCAACCCATCTGCCCGGCCCAATCAGCATTCGTGGCACCCTGGAGTGGCGAAGTAGCGAGTAGTGGACCACCCACGACGCACTGTATGCCGCTGCCACCCTTCTCGCCAAGTGGCAAGGTGGCGGGGTAGTGGCGGGATTTTCAGGTGCCGTGGGTGGTCAGACGTGAAGTGATTTCCGTCGTAGGTGCGCGGGCTCCTTATTCCCGTACTACTTTCGTCTCTAGTGAATCTCGCTTTGCGAGATTAATAGACTATAGACGATACTGTCATATGGATACTAACCCTTCCCAGGGTAAGAAATACGATAATATATCCGACCGTAATTTGCGAAAATTTACATTGGCGCTGTCCGTACGTAGTTTGACGGGAAACTTCCGTAAGACATCATTATGTATTTAAGTGAACTTAAGAAAAATTACAGCTTTAATAATATTCCGGAAGGCGCCGCCTTCCTTATTCTAGATGTTTCTTCTCCAAGGAGAAGCTATCGACGAGTACCTCTCCCACCTTGAGCTATGTGAAAACTCACTCGAGAGTATAACGTGCTGGCCTCAGGCAGGACAATTTCTATAAGAACGTAATGCTAAAAACATTTTCTTAACCAGAGCTCTCGACTCCTGGGACAGTTTTCAACGACAGCTACACGAAGGCGAGCAAAAATACTATGACAGACTACGGGCTTTTTCCCAAGCCTTTGGTAACGACTTTGAATTAACGACAGTAATAACTCAATTTATAACAGGGCTGCTACCTGGCGTAAAAATCTCTGCCATGCGCCAGCATGAGACATCACCATTTACGAAAATCTTTGACGCCATTTCCACTTCAATTTATGCAGGAGACACCTACAGGGCGACTAGGGTAGGTACTGTGTCTAGTAGCCCAGCTACTAGAATCGCAGGACATACCAGAGTCCGCCCCGGTAGGCATCTACCAGCGTCTCACGCTTTTCAAACTATAGTACCACACTATCAGGGTCCGTATCACTCCGTTTCATGGGGTGCGACAGACTCTGAAATATTGGAATAACAAGCAGCGCTGGGTAAAAGTACTCAGTACGCGTAGAATTCTACCGTTTCATTCTCGTCTACCCCACCAGCTCCTGAAGCTGCCAATGTTACTGCCCCTCATTAAGGAAATTTAACAGAAACGCAGAATCTATACAGTCTGTTAAATCACAAACCAGATGGCAGGTACCTTCTATCCCACCTCCGGCTGTTTCAGTAATATATTAAACCCGTTACGATGTGGTACATCTTAGTAGTGACTTCCCCCACTCTACACCCACTCCAGGGAGTAGAGGAAAGGAACAGTTCTTCTACTTAATTTTTGAAAATAATTGGCTTCAACTAAAGCCAGTTTGGCTTCTCTTCCTAATTTCTATCTGCAGATCGCCGAATAGTAATAATAATTCTAACTGTCCTAGGACGGCCACAGCAATTTCTCTCTCTGAAGAGACTTTTGCTACACAAACTGAGACGGAGAGCCACTTGATCTGTAATCTCCGCCTGTCGACGTACGTAATCCTACGGCGTCTAATTCATATAGTGAAGCCTCGGTTTTTGAATAGAGCCACGTCCGTACTGATACCATCATCTTGAACGTTTGAGGACCACCTACCAGACTCGGTATGTTTACTGTCTTTCTTCAATTTTAAGGTAGATGCCTCTGTAGGCAGTACCTCTACTAACCTTGGTCACTATATTTTTATTTTTGATACAGGAGCATTTCCTAATATATTTCGCAAGTATACATTATCAAAAGAGGTTTTAGATAATCTTTATACAAAAAAAGCAGTTGCGAACCTAGCTTCAGCTAGCAAACATCCACTTGATGTTTTAAGTAAAGAATACCTATACTTAGAAATA
>JAVCKV010366504.1:0-13269 GCA_032274145.1 Herpochondria borealis
ATTTTCTATTGACTTTGCGTCAGCAGATTGCGCACCCGGACCATTCACAATTGAGGGACAATGGGAAACGGAAATGGATCGTATCGTGGCTCGAATTCGTCGCACCAACGTGACAACATTTACGGAACATCCGTGCCAACAAGAAGTCTACGATGGAAGCGAATATATATATACCGGCGCGTTTGATGAGTTTGAAGTGTTGGAATTGTTTCGAAATGAAGACAGCAGTCTTTCTCTCGACGACAAAATTCCCGTTTTATTTTCGACCGATACAGGATACCGCTCGACATTTTCTGGCAGTGATATGCTAGTTTTCTTATACGAATCCAGAGATTGCTGGAATGGAACTACATTTTCCACGACGACAACAGATCCAGTGTACACTTTTAACGAATGCACAAACGTCAACCTTCCTTGGGAATCAGTCTCGGAGGAAGATCGCGAATATTTGAGATTGCAGGGAGGAACGAATGGAACGTTAGCGCCAGCGCAGCAGCCAGATTTGCCAGACACTATTCCAAATGCAACGACAACAACAACAGAGCTGAATAATTCAACTTCCAGCGATACGAAACCACCTCCGGTCCAGCTGAGAAGCGATAACAGCATTCCACATGAGACCGGATTTACCGGAACCGGACGGACCAGTAACCACAACCGCACGTGATCGTTCAAAGCCTTGAAGGACCCTGGCAACTGCTTCGGGCCGATCCAAAGCAAGGCCAGATGCGAAATGACCCGGCTCAACGTCAACACCTAGATAGAACCCATCGTCCTCAAGTAGTGTTGCAAAATCGACCGGAGACACGAAACCAGTACGCAAAACATTTTCGAGTCTTTCGACATCTTAAAGCACGTCTTTTTGGTAATTGGAGTCATAAAATTCCTTTATACGATTATCGTTTTGTTCCAAATCAAAATGAATCCTATAGCAGTTTTAAATTTGCTCGTATGGGATTTCAGCTTCGTTTTTCTTATAAAGAAGATCTAATTAAATTAGGCTCTACTAATTTGGGAGTGCGCTCGCGTTATCCAATTGTCTACCTTAGTTATACCAAAGGCTTAAAAGGCTTTTTAGATGGTGGTTTTGATTATCATAAAATTGTAGGTGGTGTCCAAACTAGCTTTTTTATCAAGAATTTAGGTAGAATGTCTTGGTTTCTCCAAGGCGGCTGGGTTGGCGGCGACACGCCTTATCCTATTTTGTTTAATGGCCGAGGAAGTTTTGAGCGTTGGCGCTTGTTTATGATTAAAAACACCTTTCAGACCATGCGTCCAAATGAGTTTTTGGCAGATAAATTTGTCTATTTATTCTTTGAACATAATTTTGGTTCCTTACTACTTAATACCAAACACTTTAAGCCTGAAGTCAAGATTTACCAATCGGTTGGTTTTGGTTGGCTGAACAATCCCCAACAGCATCAAGATGTTGTTATAAAAGATATGAGCCAAGGCTATTTTGAATCAGGAATTATGCTCTCCAATTTGGTTCGTTTAAATATGCTCAACTTTGGTTTTTTCGGCGTTGGAGCGGGTGTATTTGTTCGCTACGGGCCTTACTTTTTGCAAGGTACTGGTTATACCGTTTTTGATAATATTTCTATAAAAATTGATATGGGGGTTTCTTTTTAAGTTGTTACTCCCCACATTTACTTCATAAAATAAATACCGTCCTCTATGAAAAACATTGCACTCCTACTCTCTGCAAGCCTCACCCTAGGCTTTAGTTCTTGCTCTATTCAAGAAATAACCATGAGTGTCAAAGAACCTGCCCCAATCACTATTCCTGGTGAAGTCAAAAGCGCAGGCATTGTCAATCGTACGCTTGTTTCGGAAGAAAATAAAAACGTAGACAAAATGGACAAGGTCTTATCCATAGAAGGCTGGAAATTAGACGAAATGGGTGCCCAAGCTTGTATTCAAGGATTGTATGATGAATTGATCAAAAAAAATAGATTTGCAGCTGCAAAAATATTGACTTCGGCTAACCTCATCAACCCAACGATGGGAGCAATTCCTTCTAGACTAGATTGGGTAGAAGTCGAACGCATTTGTCAAGAAAACCAAGTGGATGTTTTGTTTGTTTTAGAAAACTTTGACAGCGATACAAAAATTGATTACAGCACCTACCCTGTTACCATTAAAACGCCTTTAGGAATCGACCTTCCTGGCATAGAACACAAAGCGACCGTAGCAACGCTGATCAAAAACACTTGGCGTATTTACGATCCCATCACTAAATTGGTTTACGACGAATTCCCAGGTTCTCGACGCTTCGTATCTGTTGGGCAAGGCTTAAACCCTGTAAAAGCCATTCAAGCAATTACCAATCGCAAAGATTTGGTCAAGAAAAACAGCAATGCAATGGGGCATGCTTATGTTCGTAGAATTATGCCTTACTGGGTTCGTGTGTCTAGAGATTATTACGCAGGAGGCTATTCTGAGTTGACCATCGGAAAACGCAAGGCTCAAACTGGAAATTGGGATGGCGCTGCTGAAATGTGGCTCAAAGCTTCGAATAGTGACAAAGCAGCTATTGCAGGCAAAGGCTGCTACAATATGGCAATTAGTAGCGAAATCAAAGGCGACCTACAAAAAGCGATTGAATGGGCACAAAAATCTTATGAAGATTATAACAATCAATTGGCTTTAAAATACGTCAAAGTCCTCCGTAGACGCGTTGCAAAACGAGCGAAATTGCAACAACAAGGTGGTTATTAATTAGGAAGCTCTATTGTTAATAAAAAAGCTGTTGATAGGCCTACTTTTTACAGCCTTTTGGGCATCGATTATTGTGGTGTTACTCTTAGTAATAACGTGTATAACCGTTTCATTACGATGCTTTTTTGTCCTAGTGGTCGTTATTTATAATTTGAGGTAGCTCGTTGGGCTGCCTCAAATTATAAAATGCCAGTTGTACCCATCTTTCCTTTGGCTATATGATTGACTTAAAAGATGTCATCTATAAGGATCAGATTTCCTTTTTCATTAAGGTGGATTAGATTGCAGCCTCTTTTGTTTTAATGGGTTCTTTAAAGGCATGGGTGAGTCAGTCTTCGTTTTGTTGAAGAAAGTTTACTTATTGTTTGTGGGAGTTTTGTAAAATGACTCCTCACACACTTTGTAAAATTTAGTTAGGTCTGTTGAATTGTTTTCCTTTATTCAGGTAGTTTCTCATAGCCAACCTCTAAGCTATAATCAGCTCCAGTAGAACCATTATCAACTAAATTCAAATATATTCTCTTGCCCTCCATCAAAAAAACATTAATATTTGTTTTCCCATTTCTAAGGTCATCTGTTCCTATAGTTCCACTTTTTCCGATAAGCATCATATAGAAACCAGCATCTTCAGCAATTGATTGATTCTCCGTCCCCTGCCCCTTCTTCTTTGTAGATATAGATAGGTTAGCCATGCTTTCAATACGTCCAAAGATCAATTCCCCTAAATCAATTCCATTTCCAAAAGGAATGATGGACTTATAATCAGGGGATGATCCATTTGCAGCATCGACCTTAACCTCCCAGATAGGGCTACTCTTAACCGTTAACCAAATAGGGGTATTAAGTAATGTTTCGTTATAAACTGTAGTAGGTGTTATTTCTAATATTCCTGTATTTAAAAATGTAATTTTTTCAAACGGCTTAAAATCACTCATAACTTTAATTTATTTAATTTAATACCTACTCTATTATGGCTTTTCAGTATCCGCCTTTTTGCTTTAGCAATTGTTTTTTCTTTTTATCTATAAACTTTGGCTATCTATTTAAAAGGCGGCACCTTTCTTTTAATGCAATTAATTAGACAAGCTAATGATCCATGATGCTGCGCATACCAATGCATATCTCCTTTTATAGATTTTACATTATTAAAACCTATACCAGCCCATATTTTCTTAACTTCTCCTTCATAACCTGCTAGGTCTTTCCAATTCCCATACACCTTTTCTTTATTAATTTTTTCTGCGTTAATCTTATAATATTTTGCAAAGCCTTTGATCAATTTTGTTGGCACTTCTATTCCTCTATTTTTATAATTATCAATATAAGACGGTAACCAAACAGTTTTTGAATCGCCATCTATTTCAACCAAACAGTTATTATAACTAGCCCAATACCACTTAAATTTTATTTTATCATTCTCCACAAAATTATGATAAGTCAAAGGCAAAGGAATACGAATAATGTTAAACTTATGTTCTTTAATTTTTTCTAATTGGTCAATAACATTATTGATATAGTTTCTCATTTTGCAAATTTGAGTATAAATAAGCCCTAATGTACCTTGAGATAAAGAAGCTAACTTTTCATCAGATAATCCGACAACAGGATTCCCAATGACCAACTGATATTCACCATTAGATTTACCTGCTAGAGTTATAAAATAATCTAAATGGAATAATGGTTGTTGTTTTCCATTACCCTTTAGAGAATCCCCTATTGCTGACAAATGAATATTATCCTTATCTAGTAGGTATTCATCATCAATCGATTCTATTTTTTGCCCTATGAAATGCACCTTTTTCCCAACACCGATGAATGCTTCAAATAACTCTTTAATACTTATTTTTTTTAATAGTTCTTTAAGATCTGTATCATTCCTTAAATCGCTTTTCCATGAATCAGAAAAAAGATTGTTTTTGTTGTTGCCCTCAATCGCTTTAATGTTTTCTAATTGCTCCCAAAACATTTTATTATCATCAAAAAGTGGAGTTAGATTACTAAGCATTTCATAGAAGGATATTTTTCTTTTTTCTAATTCCTCTAATAAACTTGAAATTTTTATTTCTAAGTTCCCTACATTCAATCCATTCCTTGTATTAAAATCTTCTATATTTTTTCCCATTAATATAAATTCATCTCCTACCAATATATTTCCTCCATCAAAACTTAAATCAAATTTTTTCGACTTAAATCCATCTAAATACATTTTTTCATTTCGTTCAAAAAATACACTTTGATCATCACCTCTTCGTTCAATCAATAGATGAGGATCTATTAGGTGCCATTCTGTTTGATCTTCTTCTGTTTTTTTTTGATAATATCCTGATTTATAAACATCACTAGCCCACACTGAAAAATCTTCATAGTTATTAGTGTGCAGCTTTACAAATTCAATAGTATTATTATTCTCTATTTCCAATAAGTCCTTTTCAACTATTTCATAAGTTTCTACATTAGGCCTACTTATTGTTGATTTAGCTTTTTTATTACTCACTACAATAAATTTGACATTAGACATCTTAGTTGCTAAATTTTTGATAAGATGGTGAAGACCGGGGCTTTTTGCGTTACTAAAACTCTTCATATCAGGATAATGAAAAACTAATGTTTCAATCTTGCCATAAACAGAAGAAACTAAAGTAAGCGGAAATGGCTTAAGATCTGGGTTTTTATTTTGGTTTTTATTTTGATTTTGTGACTTTAGATTAGAATAATCAATTAATAGTTTAACGTAATTTTTAGTTCTGATATCCTCAGAAATATTGTTAACCGCTGGCTCTGACAAGCCCCTTCCATCAGAAGAATAAGGAAAGATCTTCAAGTCTAATTTTTCCATGGTTGAATGTGTATTACAGTGTTATAAAATAGTGTGTTCTTTTCTTCTTTAATAAGCTCTTGTTGGTCCAATGTAGAGCTTGGATAATTTGCCCTAAACAATTCTTGTAGATGAAGTTCAAATGACAGCGATAATGTTTGCAATTGATGCGCTACAAAATCGGCACATACTTTAAAATTTTTTTCCTTCAACAATGCTTTTAAGTTTTCAAGGAAATCCTTTTTTTTTGCGCTTAAATCTGTCCAGAAAGTTTCTATATCCCCTTCACCTTCCAATACAAATAATTGAACAGACAAAGCGCCTACAATATGTTTTGGAACGTCTTGCTGTAATTTTCCGTGTAGTTTTCTTGTATTTTCTTTACTAATATAAATGGGCGTTACTTCAGAAAAGAGGACATTGCCTTCACAATCCCAGCAGACCACAAGTCCTAATAACTCTACCATTGGACTAAAAAACGATTCAAAATAAGCTCCAACAGTTGGCTTCAAGATGAGCGCTTCAACACTCAAACACCAGCCTATACTTGAGCGATACCATTCTCCTTCTAAACTCAAATCAGAAAGATGCTCCACCTTTTCCATTTTCACCTTACTTCGAACAGTTTGTCTACTGACCTGCCAATGTATTTTATGTTCAAATAAATTTTCCAAGGTGTTGATTTTTTTAGGTAAACATCAATAAGGCATAAAAATTATATTAAACATATATCACTTAAATAAAGTATTTATAATATATTAAAGGCGCAATAAGCGACATCATGTTTCGCACCTAATTTACTTGCATTTCAAAGGTGGCAAATATTTTCAAGAGCAAAAATCCACTTTCTTTAAAATCGTAGCATCCCAATTCCTTGTTTTACGAAATATTAAATCTAGAAAAACAATCGATTCTATTCTTCAAAAAATATCAAAATAAGTATATGTATTTATTCTAAAAGCTATTATTAACCATAATTATAACACTCCTGAGTTCAGAAAATTAAGGTGTCCCTTTTCCTGAATTTTGTAAAACCCCAATAGATATGGCTACTAAAGAAAAACTTCATAAATTAGTTTTATCCCTATCCTCTAATGAAAAAAGGTACTTTAAATTACAATCTCAAGTACAAAGCGGAACGAAAAACTACTTACTCCTTTTTGCAACCCTAGAAAAAATGAAGGCAGGCAACTATGATCGCCAATTGTTGCTAAATGCTTTAAAAATCCCCAGTAAAGATTTACATACCGCAGAATATTATTTATCCGAGCGTATTTTAGAAAGTTTACGAACTTTTTCTGAAAAAAAATCAGTAGAAGCCAAAGTCTATAACTTATTATTGAATTCTTCTATTCTTGAAAAAAAGGGATTCTATGACCTCAGTGCCCAAATGCTGGCAAAGGCCAAAACGATGCTCAAAAAACCAAGTAGTAACGTTTTAATTATTGAAATTCTAAAACGACAAGCTCGACATATTGCAGCAACAGAAACCAAAAAGAATGAAGAACAAACGGATCTCATTTGTAATGAATTAAAGATAGAAGTCGAAGCCTTGAAAGAGGAAGCAAAGTATTTTAGTTTGAATCAAATTTCTTTTGTGCGATACCGGAACTTGAAGTTGGCAAAACTCCCTGCAGAAAGGGCCTTTATTGAGAACCTACTAGAGAACGACTTAGATCAACATCAACCGAATAAAAGCTCCTTTTATGCTCAGTATCTATACCACAGTACAAAAAACAACTGTCATTCTTTGCTTGGAGAATTTGACCTTGCCTGTGCAGAAGTAGAAAAAATAGTAGCCCTCTGGGATCTACATCCCAAACTTAAAGCGGATCAACTAGGCTTGTATATCATACAACTTTCCAATCTTATTAATCATAAGAATAAGGTAAAGGATTTTGGCGCTGCTGAACAGCTCCTACTTAAATTAGAAACGATAAAGACCAACAATTACAACGAAAGAGCAGAACAGTTTCAGAATTTCTATTTTCAAAAACTTTCTTATTATTTAAATCAGTACGAATTCCCTTCGGCCATTAAGCTGGTTCCTAATATTGACACGGGCCTAAAAAAGTATAGTAATAAGATCAATCGTGCACGAAAATTGGCCTTTTATTATAATATAATGATCGCCTACTTTCTCAATGCAGATTATGAAAAAGTTATCCCTTGGCTTTTTCAAATAAAAAAAATTAGCCGTGTCAATAAACCTAGAAAAGATATTCAACGGTTTACTAGAATTTTGAATCTTGTTATTTGCTATAAAATACAAACAGATCGAGGCTTACAGGTCTTATTAGACATGTATATAGAAGAAGAAAAAAAAGTAAAAAAAGCAAGTTCCATTACTTCTGATATAGATCTAGAAAATATGTGGCGAAGTATAAACAGAGGAAAAAGTTACCTTGGGAAACTTCATTCCTTTGAAAAAATTGTTTTAAAGTACTTTAAAATACTTTTTGAAACAGTTGCAGGAAGGGAAGAAAAAAAGGTTTTTGCAAGACTTAAAGTTGAACTAGAAAATCTCCCCAATGAGCAAAAAAGAGTACTAGGTTTCGAGGAATTCATGATCTGGATGGATAACACTTATTTTTTATGAAGGCAAGTTTTCCTTTGGAATTTATCAAGAACAATTTGGTAATCGAGCCAGTATTGTTATTATTATGGAAATAAATTTCATAAGAAAACGGTTCTCTGACAATTTTTGCCAAAATACTTTAAACAGCGCACTAAAACGCTCCTATTACACACCACATTTGACAATTTTTTCAAAATTGTCAAAAAACCAAATAAACTACACATGGCTTGGATTAAAACGATTGATTACCCTGATGCAGATGGAAAACTCAAGAAAATGTATGACCGTGTAAAAGGTCCTAATGATAATGTAGACAATATTTTGCTCATCCACAGCTTGCGCCCACACAGTTTAACAGGGCATATGGCTTTATACAAAAACGTCCTGCACAATTCCAATAATACACTTAGAAAATGGTATTTGGAAGCTTTGGGTGTCTATGTTTCTTATCTCAATAAGTGCAACTACTGTTATGAACACCATTTTTCAGGCTTCGCTCGATTAATTGATGATACAGAAAAGGCAGCACAATTTAGAGCTTGTATAGAAAAGGACACGCTTTACGATTATTTTGAGGGCAAAGAACTTCAAGGCATTCGCTATGCAAAAAAACTGACCTTAGATCATTTCAGTATCGACGAGTCGGATGTAGAAGCGCTAAGAGATTTGGGTTTCTCAGATGGTGAAATTCTAGAAATCAATCAAGTCGTGAGCTATTTTAATTACGTCAATCGAACGGTTGTTGGTTTGGGTGTTGATACCGCAGGTGACATTTTGGGGCTTTCGCCAAATGATAGCGGTGATGCTGAAAATTGGAGCCACAGTTAAATAATTTTGCCCCAATATACAAACAATTCCAAGTTATATGAAAACACTTATTTTATCTTTAATTTTGATGTTTCTTCTAAGTGCTTGCACAGATAATAAGTCTTCTACTAATACACAAAACCCAGAAGAAGAAATTACTCATATTTCAAGTAAAACAACAAAATTAGTGGCGGCTTCTAGTAAAATAGACTCTATTCCTATTGACACTTTGGCTAGTACTTCAAAGGAACAAAGTCTCTCTTTAAAACAAAAAAAGCGCTCTGTTTTAGATTACTTCTTGGCCTTGCCAGAAAAAGAATATTTCCAATGCGACTGCGAAGAAAATCCTACTCCTAAAGAGCGAGCGAGTTATATTAAAAGAAAGAACCTTCGAGATGGTTATATCTTGGCTTCAGATGGTTGTAACGAGCTAGATCTTTCTGTTGTTCTTTTTAGAGATAAGATCAATGATAGAGATATTATTGCGGTAGATAATATTTGGGTTACAGGTGATTACTTCTGTGTTATTGATGGTGAAACAGGGCTATTTGAATTAACTGAATCTGGAACATGGAAAAATGTAACAGAAGAATTTATCGACTTAGAAGGTATTTATAAAGCATTAGACCTTGATTCTTATAGAATTTCGTTGCTCTATCCAGAAAAAGGCACCACCGTTAAAGTTTTAAGTAAAGAAGATACCAATAAAGTTTTAGGCTATTTAATCTTTAAAGACAGTCAATTCATTTTTCAGAAAAAAGAAAAATAAATAATGGTTTAAGCTACCAGAATGAGTCAATACCTACTTATTCTGGTAACATGACATTCAGTAAACGAGCTTGTTTTATATACAATTTAAATTCCTTTCCTTCTTTCATGATTTTAAACTCGATATCGACTCCATAATGTTCTGGATCTTTTACTTTTTTCCGTAGAACGCCATCAATTTTTGCACAGGCTTTTTGTAATTGTCGAACAATAGGCGTTAACGAAGGCGTTTCCACAAAAATAGAATGCACCGAGGATTTTGATTCTGTCACATACCATTTGCTATCAAACTGTCGGAAGTAGATAACCTCTGGAATCTCAGCGCCTTCTGGATTGGTGACAGATAATTCACCATATTGCGAATTAATATGAATCGTTGGGCTTCCTTCTGGATTTGGTAAAGTTAACGCTACTCCATTTGCATATTCATCTGGAAACGCTTCGTTGATTAGAATACCCATCGCTGCTTTGTTGTGATCAATGCCAAAAAAATTACGTTCTTCAAATGCTCTTAATAACCACAAAGAAGCATACACTTTTGCTATTTTTTTTCGTATAACTGCTCGTTCACTCCCTTCCCAAAAACCTTTAGAAACATACAATCCAGCGCCATTAAATTCGGGTAAGTCTTCACAATTCGTAGAACTTCGCAAGCGCACCTTTTTTCCTTTGTAATTAGCCGCACAAATCACTTCTAGCTCTTTAAAAATACGCTCGTCTAATGTTGCATTTAAAATCTTATTTCGAATTACTTCTAATGTACTGACCAGCTTTTCTGAAGACAATTTATCTTTATTTTTTAATAATTCTGCAATCAATTTATCGGCACCACAGGATTGTATAGTCTTGAAATAAAAATAAAATGGGATAGCAAACCCAGGACGCGTGTATTCGGGCATTTCATGATACAACAGCGCATAATTACTAGCCTTTGCACCTATACAAGTGACTGTTTGCACAGAACGTGCCCCTGTTTTAAAATGAGAAAAAGAAGTGACCGAAGCATCTGGTGTTGGAATAATGACTTGTAGTTTACGTTGATTGGCCCAATGCTTTTGAGCGGCTTCTTCTGAGATCAATGTTATACTAAAAGCCTCTTTTCCGTTTTCCCTTTTGCAAATAATTTTGACTAGTTTGTTTTCATAGCTTGACAAAAAATTAGTAGGAAGATCTGTTCGAAGATAAGCATTGATTGTTCCTCTATTTTTAGCCAAAAGATTGATGTGAGAAAAAGGCGTTTGTGGTTCTAGTGTAATAATTCCATTGGCAATGGGCACCCGATAAGGAATACTTTGATAAAGTAAGATATTCTTAAAATCGCTCTTGATTGATTGCTCCGTTCCATTCTTTACAAATTTCAAATAACCAACCGCTACTCCTTCATTCAAAATACTGGTTGACAGTTCTTTTGCATTCGGATCTTTAGTAATCACATCCTTTCCAACAGCTCCTTTAGCCGTCTCTCTAATCAATTGGGTGATTGTCCTTGTAGGATATCCATTTCCTTCTAAACCTGTTCTGATAGTCAAATTCGGTAAATTAGCACTAGGGCTTGCCAATATAGCAACTCCATGACCTGCGTTTGGAATTTCTTTTTGAATATAGTGTTCCACGGCTTTCATTAGACGGACAAACGTTTCCTCCATAGAAGCACGACTATCGGTGTAGCTATAATCTTCTAAACGTACCGCCCAAAGGTATTTTTTGCCCTCAATTGTAAGTGGCATTTTTCTCAAATCATATAAGAAAATCGGTAAATAAACACGTTTTTCAGGCTTGCGCACCAATTCTTTAAATTGGCTAAATCGAAGCCCTGTTTTCATACCATAACAAACATAATTACCATGGCCTTTATATTTGTCGGTATCAAAAAGATGCACAGTTGCTGCTGGCTTATTCCAATCAGAAATGACGCCCTTCCAAGTAGGAATTTTATCATAAGCGATAAACTGGTGCGCTTCATTTAACAGGATGTCTTGAGCTTGCATTTCAAAGCAAAACAGCACATAGAAAAGGAGGTAAAAAATTCGGTGGTGATTAATTTTCATCAGGGTTTTGGATTTTGTTTTTTGGGGTCAATTATTAGCCTATATAGATGCAGCTATGCTTAATAGAATCTATTTTGTTAAAAATTTGCTTTTCCTAAAAAAAACGAAACATAGTGACTTTGTTTTTATAGCTTTATAAGCTTGTAGGAAATAATATCTATTTAATAAAGGTACGAATCTTAATAAAGATCCATCGTATAGCATCCTATATATTGTGCGGCTACACTACCTTCTTATTCAATTATATCGTTTACTCGGACTCCTTAAAAACTAACAGTTTCTAAAATGAAAGCTTTATTACTACTCCTGTTCTTTACCTTACTGGTTTTTGAAATAACGGCTCAAACAGATACAACCTCTAATGCTAAAATTATTTCAATGAGTGCATTTTACGATGCTGATCCAGCTTGTGACTCCATAAATGGCTCAGGGATTAAGATCAATAGTATTACAAACACCGAAAGTTTTAAAAATGGGTATCAACTTATTTATTTTGATATGATGCCCTGTGATATGGATATAGATATCAAAGATTTAAAAAGAAGAATTTCATTTAACAAAATTACTCAAGATACCTTAACTATTGATATTGCAACAATTGCCACTTGTTGCATTGATGTTTTGGGAGAGCTTCAGGTAAAAAAAAATGACACCTTAAATTTACGATTCGAAAGTTGTAAGAATGGTTGTCTTTGCATGTGTTGTTACACCTTGCGCTATCAAATTAAATCAGAAAAGGAGCTTTACAATTTAAATTTTCAATTAAATGGGAAACCAATTAAAGAGTCTCCTCATCTCTGTATTCAAAGAAGATCTGAAATTGATACTTTAGTGGATGGAACGACTATTTACAAACTATTTGAAGATGATTTAATTAAAGTAAAAAGAATCAACTATTCTAACAACAAAAAGGAGGTCTTAAGAATTTACAAAGAAGGCATTCTTGCTCTTGAAAGAGTTACAACTAAAAACTCTTTAAATCAAAAACTTAAGATTTCTAAACGTTTCAAAAACACTGAACTCTATTCTGAACACATAACTGATGAAAGCAACAACATTGTTATTAGAAGAAAGTACCATTATGGAAAATTAATCAAGGAATCAAAAGAAACAATCGTAAAATAAATCACTATACAACAACCAGTTATCAATGATTAATTAAAAACTTGCCGTTCTCTGTGATCGTCTTTTTATAATTTCTTTATTTCTCATGTTGTCATTATTAAGTTTAGTTTTTTGTATTTTCAATTATGGGCCCGCATTATTAATCCGCTCTAGGTTAAATAAGTTTCATTTTCGCAGTAATTTATTAGCTCTAGAACACACTAGAAAAAATAATATATGCATATTTGTAAACAAATAGGTGCCATTCATTAACAAACGCCAAAAACAGATGGCACTTTGTCTGTTACTAGTATCTTTCAAATTGGCAGGTAAGTAGAAGGACAAATTACGTTGTATAAAAATTGGCGTATATTTTTTTAGTATGCAATGCAAAAAACGAAGCTTTAGCGGGCTAAAGCGAGGCTTTT
>JAVCKV010366615.1:0-13268 GCA_032274145.1 Herpochondria borealis
CGTATTCTTCTAGTTTCTCGTGTGAATCCTTTTGGGTCTCTGAACCTCTCACAAATTGATCCCACAACAAATTGCCTCAAACGATCAACATTCGCATTCAAGTTTGGAAGACAACCTTCAACAATGAGATTTACCTTTCCAGTGGCGGTAGTGGCACTAACCCTCCATGTTTCCGCCTTTGCACCATTGACCAATGTCGGTAGAACCTCACCTTCTACATCGGCGGCTAAGCCGTTCAGCATTCAAGACACCACGATGTGGGCATCTCATAACAATCAATGGGAAGAGGAGAAGGAAACGAACGTTGGTTTGCAACAACAGAACCCTATCGAAAGTACAAGTATGTCAAAGAAGGAGAATCGAAAGTATAACACTGACCCAACACCTGTACTATTTTCGGCCCTCCAGGACTTTTTCAAGAACACGAAAGCAAAGCAAGCTGCAGCAGCGGCAGTTCTAATGCTGTCGTTGTCTCCGTTGCCATCCAATGCTGCCATGAGTGGTGGTCGTATTGGGGGTGCCATGTCAGCGCCAAGGCAAACTCGGGTCATGCCATCCACCAGGAGCTACAGCTCTGGAGGGGGCTATGGCCGTGGGTTTTCTAGCGGTTACGCCTCTGGAATGGGGGCCGGATACTTATCGGCACCGCGATATTCTTATGGCTACAGTCCCTTCATGTCCCCCTTCCCAAGACCCTTCTACTCTGGAGGCTATGGAGGTGGTGGTGTTATATCTTACGGTCGTGGACCTACACTTGGCCAGCTCGTCTTCTTTGGAGGGGTGGCATTCGCAATCTCGCAGGCCCTCAAGAGTGAGACGGTGGACTGGACGCAACCAATCGACGATTATGCCACAACTGCTCTAGGACCTGGCAATTCAGTTGCAAAGATCAGCGTCGCCCTCGAAGTTCCCAACCGTGACGATGCTGGTTCGATCCTTAGCGTGTTGAATCGCTTAGGACAGAACGCCAACACTGAAAGCCGTCAGGGAATTCAGAGCTTGACTAGTCAGGTTGCCTTGGAGGTCTTACGCCGTAAATCATCCATTGTCTCGGCGTCGTCCGAAAACAGGCACTTCAAAAGCCGCACCCAAGCCCTTCGCGAGTTCAACAATCAAGCCACCAAGGAGCGAGGAAAGTTTGAGCGCGAGAATCTAGGCTCCGGGGAAACTGGAGGATCCTCCAAGGCAACCATGGCAGTCGTGACTTTGTTGATTTCCATCGACGGTGATAGCACCAATATTCCACAAATCAGATCCGTTGCCGATGTCGAACAAGCCCTTCGCAGCATTGCTACCGATTCCAAGGTTGGAGACTCTCTCCAGGGCGTCGAGATCCTATGGACGCCAGAGGAACGCAGTGAAACGTTGTCGCTCAAGGACGTTGTTGCAGATTACCCCACCCTTCGAGCTGTGTAACGGAGCCACCGCACCGCACCGCACCGCACCGCACCCCTTATTGAGATAGCCGCCATCGACAAAGATAAAAATAGTACATGTATTAGAACATAAACATGAAGAAAGCCGGATCATTTGGTGAGGCCTCTGGATAAGGATAGGTCAGCCAACGTGGTATGTGTACTTCGTAGGGCAGGCTTTCGTCTGGTTTACTTGGCGAGCCCTTTTTCTGCAGGATGCATTCTCGACAACACGGACAGGAAGAATGTTTCGTCAACCATTGAACCAAACACTCTTCGTGAAATGAATGACGACACTTCCCATGCGCTACTCTGTCATCTTTTTCTGTATTGAAAAAAAGAAGTGGGAAATGAGAATCAATTTTGGATTTTGGGAAGGCAGATGAAAAATTGCCACTTTTCCAGATAATGCATGTGTACTCCAGTACTGGAGTACGTGTTTGAACTTACCGTAGTCAATCAAACAGATAGGACAGCATGGCTCCGACACTTCTCTACACGAGTAAGCGTATTCAGATACATGAAGTGCTTCGGTGATATCTTCCTGTTCATTCTCTGGACTGATGGTAGTGTCGGAATGAATCCACTCCAAGCTTTGGGAGTAGAAAGCATTGTTCGCGTAGTAAGCCATCCATCTGCAGACCAGGTAGACCACAAATTCGCTAGCTCCAAGCGCAAGAAGAAAGATTCCCAGCGAGGAAGAAAAGTTTGGGTCACAGCTGAGATTTACACAATCAGTCGGCATTTGGGGAGCAAACTGATACTGAAGAATTGACAGGTTCATCGTTGATGGCTTGGATATTTGATAATGATCTTGTAACGGCGTAACGGCGTAGAAGTAGAAGACCTGAGGATTGCTGATTACTGTTGGTCTCGTTTAGTTTCTCTTGTTCTTAGGTTGTGTACTGCTCTTTGAGGGCGCTCCCTGAAAGAGAAGGGTAATGCTTGATGTTGTCAGTCGCCAATGCAAGTGTTGTGATACATGATCGGATTCGCATCCCTTGTTCTGTTTGTTCTCTACTGCATCACGCGGTTGATGCCAGCTGCGAAGTGCCAGTGGCAAATGACACCCAGTATTACTGCTACATCACTGTACGTACATCTACTGCCTATCTCATTTGTGTTCTATGCACTGTAAGTACATGTCAAACTTGGGTCGTGCACCGCTGCTTCTGCACATCAGAGCCAGGGGTTAGGTATCAATCACACATTGAACATGTCAGCGGCGATTGAACAGCCATATGACATACGAGTAGAGTGATGATTCAATGTCAAACATTGTTTCAACCATTTCTTGCAATTCAATGGCTTGTGGGAGTGAGCGTTGGTTGAAACCAAAAGTGATCACTCAGTTTTCGGTCACCTCGCTGAAGCTTTCACAGCTATCATACAAATGACAGTCGCGGCCGCGAACCAAACGTGGGGCTGTCTCAAACACCACAACTTGATTCACGACGAACTATCAATTTATTTGCCAAATTCTATTGTGAGTGATACAGTAGCATGAGATACAGCAGTAGCCTCTACAGTATACGTGTACGGTATGATATTCAATATGGTCGCTCTGATCACATTGAAAACCAACGAGAGAGAGACACGTGCAGCTACAGCACTGCGCATAATAACGGGGCAAACAAAGTAGCATTGTAATCACAATGAAAGAATCAGAAAGAAAGCCATGGATCGATGCCTGGAGCCGATGGGAGCGCCAGGAAACCAATGAAAACGAGAACGCCGTCGAAGCAGAAGAAGATCTGTTGCCACCGGCACCCGAGACCTTTGTCCTTTCTTTCGAAACAAACCATCATGTCACCCTGGAAGGCTTCGCGATGGATTCGGAGGCCATTTGGAACTCCACTGGCCTTACCGTCTGGCCTGCCGCGCAAGTGCTGGGCAATTTCATGGTGACGCACCCGAATTTGCTGGACTGTCGTACCGTGTTGGAATTGGGATCTGGTCTGGGCCCTTGTGGTATACTGGCACACCAAATACTGACGGACAAAACAAAAGGACCGGCCGTGTCTCGAAACATCTACTTAACCGATGGTGACACCGATACTCTCCAACAATTAGAGCGCAACGTTCGCCGAAACAATATTTGCCGACGCGATGACGAAGACGACCAAATAGGCAAAACGTCGACTAGCGATCAAGAAGGAGGAGTACATCTATCATGTCACCAACTACTATGGGACCGGGAATCCGCCCACAAATTTCTTGAAAATCAGGGGATGAAAGAAGGGATTGATGTCTTGATCGGATCGGATTTACTCTATGTGGGCCATATAATGATCCCGCTCTTTGAAACTGCACGTACGCTACTTGCAGAGAAGGGAGTTTTTTATATGTCCCATTGTCATCGGAGGGAAGGTTCGACCGTGTCAATCGATGGCATGTTGCAAGCTGCTTCTGATACCGGACTCCGATACAAAGAGCTTGTTGTCGATGATAAAATCAAAGAGGACGCAGATCCAGTGTCATTGTTCAAATTTTTCCTCGGTTGACTTATAACCATCGTTGCACGCGCGAGGACATTTGTTCTGAGTTAAGATTCATCTCTTTTCGAATCAAATTCGTCCTTCGTTCTATCCAACAGCGCTCCATCGGTGGTTTGGTTTCCCCTATCTCGTTTCCGCGCTGCGAATACGTCCCCTGCCTGCCCGACTGCACCGATTTGTGTATGGATTCTAGTTTGTATGGCTAAAAGTATACGAAAGATAGAATCATGAGTGTGTATTGAAGATGGCCTTCGCCTCCAAGTTGCTGGGTTTGACAGATGCCTGCCGTCTGATCAGCCTGATGGTTCAATGTCAAACCTTAAATAAACAACTTTTCTTGAAAAGGCATGACACACATTCAATCAGTTTTCGACTACAGCACCTCCCTGAAGCAGTTTAGCAATGACAGTGATCTGGCTTTAAGCCTACGAATCAAATTGATTTACTGATGAAATATAACCTGCCCTTATTAGGGAAAGTGCACCTTCCCGATTGTCATAGGCAAACAATCATTCTGTTTCGATTTGTGAGGACTTCGACTACGAGTATGCGAGCCATTGGACAAAAAGGACAGCACTGTACAGTAGACTACTCGTTACAGTAAGACAGTATGGCTCACGGGAGCGAACCCTGATGTCTACCCCTTAGCGACCTACATCAAGTGAATGTATGAAGGATAATGGATTTGCTACGTCAATAAATACCTATAAATACTATCCCTAGCAAGTCGTCTCCACGAAGGCAAATTTCTGAAGTACGCTGGGTGAGTGACATCAGTATTCTATTCCTTCCACAAAACACAACGGTTGCTCACTTTTTCTTTCCCAACGTTGTTTGACTCCTACCTAGACGACTCCATCCCAGTATTACTACGCCACAACACGCCTGCGTAGGGAGATCTATGTTTGATTTCCTTCAGAGGAACTTGCTGTAGTGATGGAGATCGTTGGCGAATCAGAGAGAACGTGGTCATCATATCTGGTGTTGTTTGCATATTGTGTTCTGGGCTTTCATGTGATCTGTATCGCGACGATCACTGTGCTTAGCGCTGTGAGATTCTTCCTGGCTTGGAATCAAATAATCCGTTTACAACGCCCGGTGCCTTCGTCTGTCCTCACCTTTGTCTACAAGCGCCCCAAAGTCTTTTCACGCTCAGATGAATGCCCAATATGTTTAGCAGAATATGGTGAGTCGTGTCCCCCAAGATAGATCTGATCGCCATGAGACGGAGTCATGCTAACCATTATTCTGAAGATGATGGAGATATCCTCAGCTGTGGGAAATCCTGCGTACACATATTTCACCATGACTGTCTTTTATGTTGGATGAAGACACACCCTTCATGCCCATGTTGTCGACAAGACATAAAGGAACTGGACTTCCACGTCGACGAAGAGGAATTCGTGAATGAAACAGAAAGTTGGACCCGACTTATTGACTATGTAAACGAATCGATGAGCAGCGTGGTTTCCTATGTTTAATGTTTCCCATGTTTAATGAAGTCAAGACGCCTTCCAACTGACACCTTGGCAATTTTGTGTTGCTTGTCATGTACAGTACCATCCTGTGTAATAATGCGCTCAACCTTCTACGCAACAACCAGGGTTTTACCTCTCTAGATTACGAGTGTCTAATTATGTCACGAGCTTCTAGTAGCGGTGGACATAAACCATTAAATAGGACTGCCCAACCCGTATCTAACATAACGTTCAATCACAACAAATAAGCAGTCCCCCAATCATCATCACCGGTGTTAGGAACCCTGAATATGCTTCTGATTTTGGCGGAATGAAGGCCCCATACTCGAAGGCGCTTGATGGTTCGCTCATCGATCCCGTAGCGGAAACACAGGGCTGCTGTAGACAGTTTCCCGTTCAAGGCTTTCTCGTCCACCAGCTCTTTGTAGAGTGCTTCCTCAAAGACGTACGCCATACCGTCTGCGTTGAACCTGGAATGGTCAGCATCCAACGTCGCGGAGTGCGCAGATGAACCTTTGGAGTCAAACTTGAAGTTCCCAGCAATCAGATATTCCTGTTTCGGTACAACTATTTTGTGAGCTGCCAGCCAAGTCACCATTCGCAGGATATAGTCCTCCAAGGACGAAACCGCGGCAATGAACGGGGAGTCACTGTCGTTTTCCTTGACATCAGCATTCAGGGGATTGACAAGACCGACTTCTTGAACAACGTCGCTGTTGCTCTCAACCTGCGCATCCTGTCGTATCTGCTCTTCGTCACGAGATTGCTTAACGACTTGAATCAAGTTTCCCAACGTACCACCAACAATTCCGGCGTCAAACCCATCTCCTAATATGAGTCTCTCTATCACCTCTTCAAGCCTGCATCCCATCGTAAGCACACTGACAATGCCATGTATTGACAATTGTTGGAATAATTGCGAGAATTGCAAACTGAGCTCATTCATTTTGGATATCCCATCACGACTGCACGCCAAGAGGGTGTGCTTGCGCAACACGTGCGACACGCTGCAAATGCCATTTCTCATGAGATAGTTTGCCATTTCCATGACAGACTGAAGGGGCATGGCGCCTTCCAGGGCAACATCGGACAAGCTTTTGCTGGGGTGCAGTTTGCATAACAACTGCTTCATGTAACTGTTGCCAGAGGAGAATTTATCAACCAGATCCTCACCAGGTACTTGGGGAAAGAGCATGGTATGATACGGTCGCACTGTCTGTTGACTGGTGTCCAGAAACGAGGGCGCGTTGACGGATTCAATCGGTACTGCCAAGTGACGATTGATGAAGACGGTACTATCTCGAGCACTGACCATTGCAGATGGTGTTGGGGCAGTTGACTCGTTCGTTCGTGACATGGCATGGAAGACTTGGAGCAATTCTCGCGCCAAGTTACCATGAATCTGGCTGCCTTCGACTTTAGCAGCCAACATCAAATCTACGACTTCCTGGTCTACTTGCTGACGTTCCTTAGTTTGTTCGTCCCGAACGCTCTCGTTCTCTCGATCCATTGCCATTTCAGTGACGATTGTAGCACCACCAATAGAGCCAACCGTACGTTGACGCCGATGACGCCGCGTTCCAATTTCTGGTGCCGGGTTGGCGCTGTTGGGATTATTGGCGTTCTTGATCTTGTCCTTCATGGCCTTGAATTCTGCATCAATCTTGTACAAGTGTGCCGATTGCACTGCCACATAGCGACAGCGCAGCTCTTCCCGTTCCAACACTCGGCAGAGGCGCGTCAAGGATACGTGCACTTGACGAATAGCGAGGAAAGACGAAGACAACTGTTGAGCGTTTTCCTGGTCATCATCCTGAGGGTCTCGTTCGTACCAACCGGATATCGGTAGAGAAGATGTTTGAACAGAAGGAATCAAGGCAACAATGACACTGAACAAAACAAGCGCCGATGAGGTCTTGAGATGTTCCGGACTCATGAGAACTGCTCGACAGCAAAACACAGTGCCTCCCAAGCTAATAGTCATTGGTTGATTACATAGGGGTTTCTTAGGCCGAAAAATCTTGGCCATTGCGCGTGGAGGCAAAGTAAAAAATAGATTGTCATCTTGAGAAGGATATCGAAACACCAATCGTGCTCCTTTGCCGCGCTCCTCCACCACCAGGGCAATTCCAAGCACCCGAAAAGTCGATGACTCCGAGTCTTCCATTTGAGTGGATAGTCCAGGAGATCGGAAAGGATGTCGAGTTGTGGCAGGTAGTGGCGCAAGGCGCAAGGAATTTTCAACTTGCAACTTGCAGGTAGAGAGAGAGTAGAGACAGTGGCTCCCCAGCTACTTGGGGGTCGAAATAACAGGTTGTTCTTTTTCGAATGGCAACATCTAGAGCTACCACATTCGACGCTTCTGAGAATTAACGCTTGCGACGAGGAACGTGAAGATTCATTCTCTTCGATGTGAAGATGGATGGGGATGGACGGATGGGGATGGATGAGGGAAACAAAGTGATCTGTCAGTACTGGACCGGCACTGTCATACTAGCACTGATACCATGCACAGTATGCAACCACGTGGACGCCTGTCCCACTCACTGGTACGCCAGTAGTGTCTATATTTCACTGACAAGAAATTTGGCACCGTGCACCGATACACGCGCAATTTGAAATTTTTGAACAGAGTCTTCGCGCCCATTCATGAGCATCTCACGCATGTCGACAAGCACCTCCATCACAATCGATAGAAAGAAGAGGGGGAGAGGTGCTGTAAGTTCAATACACAATCTCATTCATTCACACCTCTTTCATTGCATACGCATATGTGTATGAAGCGTACATGTAGATCAATTTCAATTCAAACAAGCGAGGTGAGTTTGAGTTTGAGTTTTGCGTTTGTTGGTCGTAGTTTCGTTTGTTCTTGTACCTTGTACCCTTTACCTCTTCTCTACTCTTCTTTCGAAGCATGAACACTAACTCATCATCTACCAGAAACAAAAACAAACGAAATGAAGAAAAGAAGTCGCAGGATCAGCATGGAGCTCCCCAAGGTCCTATCTTTGGGGATGTCATATGCAGATATCGACGCCCAGATAGAGGAAGAGGGATTTAGACTTGACATTCTCCAGCAGAAAAAACGAAGCGTGGCTCAAGTGGTTGAATGCGTCCGACGCAATATTCTGACGGAAATGGATGGTCGAGATCTTGCACGCTGTGTAGCAATGGAGCAAAAGCACAAGGTGCTAGCGTACACTGTATCTCAAGAGATGGCAGCAGTTTATGATGAGAGAAAGCATATGCACGCCAACTTCAACCGAGCTTCCTTTTGCAGGGCCCTCAAGAAACACTTTGGAGATAATGTTCGCTTTCGACAAATCATCCTTGATTACTTCTGGATCCCTCAGGGGACCTGGGTAATGTCACATTGGACAAGGTCTTTCTTCAAGGAAACTCTTCCATGCATGGCTGATTTGCTCGAACAACCGAAAAAGGACTCGACCAGTCCATTGACATGTGGTGTCATCTTTCTTCCGTTTTGTTTTCATTGTTGCAAGCATCTAGTTTCATCCCTGTCTACACTCGATCAGTATTTCGAGATTTCGTTCATACGGCGAGACGAATTGGATCGCCATGCGTTGTGGAGTGGCACGTCAGATATTGAACCCCTGACGATGCAACAGTACCTTGGCAAACGCATTTTACAAGAAGACATTTACTGTACCTTCACCCCCCGTGATGTCAGTGAGGCGATGGATGATTGCAGTGTCACCAAACGCGACGTGATTGCCTACCTTCGTCAGATTGAAGATTTCAAAGACATACGAATGATTCAGTTAAAGCCTCTGCCGGCGAAACAAAGGGGGACTGGAAAACACTTGGGTGGATTTGTTGGCCTCAAGAAACCCTCAGAAATTGAAAGGGGGTATGATCAGATGCTACCGAGCTGGAACCGCGTTACAGATTCCAGCAGTGAAGAGAGTGAGGAAGAAGAGGAGCCTCCGACTCCGCCGCCAAAGCCCAAGCTTGTTGCTGCGAAAAAGAAGCGAAAACCAAAGTGCGATAACAAACCAGTGGCTAAGAAACAAAAGCAAGTACCGGCAAGGAAGGTCTACTCTATGGTTGAAGATTTGGAATCTTATGACCTGTTGGGTACCGACAAGGAAGTAGCTGACTACTATGAACTCGACGGACCACTTTTCCCTGATTTTCGGCGGTCGTATCTTGAGATTTGCAACAATGAACACAATCCTAAGCCATACAACCGCTCGACGTTGGATCTAATCAACTTTCGGGTTGACCTTCAAGGTATAAAGCCATCGGACGAAAGAAACGATGCTACCATCACGATGTTGAACGATGAGACTGAGGCGGACCTTCGAGCGTTGTGGCATGACACGCTTGCAAGAGCAGAGAAACGGAAGACCCAACCGATCAATGCCTTCATGTCTCAAGAGGCAATCAAAGAGTATTTTAGCACAGTCCTCCAAGAGGCGAAGTTTCCCTGCAGATCTCAAATGCTCGAGCTTACTCTTGACCAATTCTTGTTACGTTCGCTCACGGTGGCTGATAAGGAGCGCTTTCCTCAGTTGACTGAATGCAATGTCGGGGATGTTGGTTTGGTCTGCAAACATTGCGACCAGGACGATAGCTGCAAACGGTGTATGTGCTTTGTCCCTTCAAATAGCCCGGTCTTCCGATCTAATTGCCTTGAAGCAATCTGTGATCACATTCTCAATTGCCACCGTTGCCCTGTTCGTACTCGCAAAAAGCTCAAAAGCCAAGCAATCGGCATGTGTGAGAAAGAAAGAGAGGCGCTTCAATCCATCAACTTTGATACTACTATCGGGGAATTGAAGTCTACTCCAACAAGGGATCATGCGAAGGAATATCAGACGAGCAATTCTCCGCATCCAGCAAAGTCATTTGCCAGTGACAGTGATTCGATGATGGGTTCCACTATCGTCGACCTGCCGACAACGGAACCGCTAACCAGCGAAAAGAACTCGACAACTGCTGGACAACGCTTGCCGCCGACCGTAACTCCAGCAAAGATGGACGACTGTGTTCTGTCGCCAAAGCTTGCGTTACAGACGTACAATTTTGATGCAGCGGTTCAATCCATGTTAAAAACTGAACCTGGCACAGATGACGCCGCCTCGCAAGAAGAAGAGATCGCAGCGTTCGGAATTCCACCATCATTTAAGAATTGGCCCAGCAACGACCACGCAGCGGAGAGTATTCCCGAGTCAATACCCATTGACGACAACAAGCTTCTTCTTGAAGATGCCGCTGTAAATGTGATTCTTTTTAAGAAAAACAAGCAGCTTTATTCAACGTTTCACCCATATATTGTAGATTTCGAGAGAGAGGAAGGTACGTGAATACCTGTGAATAATGCTGCATACACTGTATCAATGATTGTGCGCTTAACCTTTTTCTCCAAGAAAGAGATGAGCAGGGTGAGGGACTTGATTCGTTACGAGCTGCGAAACCCAGATATTCGTCCGAGGAAGACTTTCGGCCGTGCTCGCATCTACTAGTGCCGGACCTTCCGGTCTCTTCTGCCATTGCGCAGTGACAACAAAGCTTGCATCCTCCCCATGGAAGACGTATTCCGCTTCCACAAGGCGATTTTTCGCTTTCCATTTCGCGTATGCGTTCGTAGCACCCACGCACAAGGCCCAGATCAAGATGACCTTTGCCCAATACGCGACAGGCAGGAACAATATACCAAAAAACAATCCAACACAGAGGAAGACACCGGATCCAAACTCGCGGCAATCTCTGCTTGGATCTTTTAGAATCCCGCCTTGCCATAATGCGGCATTTAATACGTATCGCGACGGGTATGAAAGGGATACCTCGTCCTTTTGTCAAAATGCAAAGTGCAGAACACGTCGTTCTAGAGTCATGCAATAAGCGCAGTTGAATTAGTAAATTAACCTTTCGCGCAGTTATGGAACTGAAATGTCTCAGATGAGACTGCTCGGAACAGCAATTGCCATGGGGAGCGTCTCCTAATGTATGTCTTCAAATGCAGCTTTCCTGTCCTTACCGCTCATCGTTTGAGACACGGCTATTTCCAGTACGAATGGTGTCCCCCTGCATGTCATCGTCCACTGCTGATTGGTTAACCCTTTCTGATTCTTCTGGCGGGTTGGATTTCGGCGTTGCTGCTTTGGATCTTGACACAAAGGTCTCCTTTGTAACCTTGTCAATCTCCTCTTTCTCATTTGAAGTTAAGGGGATCACCCTAAACGACAATGTGAATGGGTATCCCTGAATAAGATGTCTTATCTTTGTCAAAGTGAATCCATCATCCACTTCCTGACCATTGACGCCAACAAGTCTAGCGCCTACGGGTGGTCGAGAAGTGTTGAGTTTGTCGTCAAAACCGAAGTGGCCCACCACAAAGAACGCAGATTCCCCCTTCTTCTCCTCTTCATCCCTTTTCGCAGTTCCGAGCAAGCTGTCGAATCTGAAGTTGAGTGCTTGAAAGCCAGTCCCCTTCGCCTCCTTGGCGTCTTCACCGTCAACTGCATCTGAAGCATTGCCCATCAAGTGCATATTGTGGAATTGTATCCCGACTCGCCTGTCTGCTGGATAGCGAAGCACCAAGTCCTCAGTGTCTGCTTGTGCTTTTGCGAACTTAATTGTCGCTACTCCACCATCCGTTATCACTGACGGCACAGATGACACAGATGAAACTGTGGAATTTGCTGAGCTTCCATCGTCACTGAGTTGATACCTGACAGCCATGTCAACACTGTCAAACGTATCCTGGGACTCTGTTCGAGTGCGGTTCCCCACAATGCGTTCGTGAGCGGCAAGCTGTGTCGCAATGCCATCCATGTCGTTCTTTTGAAAATCCGCAACGTAGGACCGAACACTCTTTAAGATGGCTTGTTTCTCCTCCTTCTTGGACTGCAGCTTGTCCTTGAGTCTCTCGGTCTTCGTATGGAGTTTCTGGATCCCAGTCTCCAACTTGGTGACTCGTTTCGCGGACGATCGCAGCTCCTCGTGAAGCTTGTCGTTTTCGACAGCAAGGTTATCTGCGTGAGATTGATATTGTGCGCAGGCCGAGTGCAAGCGATGAATCGAATCCAAAAGACAAGGAACTGAAGTCTCTTCTAGCTTCCATTTTCCTTGGAGGTCGTCCAGTTGCCTTTGAAGGTCTGCAGCGTTGTCGAGATCATTGTCTGCGACATCAGAGGTAAGAGTGCGTTGATATGTCGCTGAATCCAGTTTTGCCAATCGTGTCAGAAGATCCAGCGATTCCAACAGGACGCTGACTTGATCTTCACTATAGCCCGGGGGCACAGGCTCACTGTTGCTCAAGATGTCGCCTTGATGTTTTGTAGTTGTTGTTGTTTGAGCAGTGCTCGTTGTGCTGGTACATGCATTTTTGCTCACATCGTCAATGTCGAGGCCCAACGACTGCGATTGCCCCTGGCGGTTGCTTTTGCTTTCACACATCTTGAATCTTGCACTTTACTCCGGCTCTCTAACTCTCGGATATTGAATACGAAGGCAATGGGATCAGGATTATATAAAATTGCTTCGTCGATCGCTGACTGCGTGACCGATTGTGATGGAAACGATCTAATCAGCCTAATCGTGTCGGCAAAAATCTCACACGAGTCGCCTTGGAAGTGAACTCTCGCCAGATTTGTTCCCGCTTGCCGCATGGCGCGTGATTGAGTGTTGTCACGCAATCTGAATTCTGAACATCCTTCAAGTCACGTTGTTTTTGTACGAGTATCTACGACCAAATAAAGCCAGCACCAGCAAAAGTGGACGTACAAAATTGAGATGATGGCGAGATGAACTATCAGAACCTGCCTGCCTGGGCTGGGAGAGGGGGTAAATTCTTTATTCCGTACTCTTCCCTGTACGTCTCACGATTTGGAGCGGTCACATATCAGTAT
>JAVCKV010366726.1:0-13268 GCA_032274145.1 Herpochondria borealis
ACAAGTGCCGTTAATCTATTGGGTGAGGGAGAAAGGCGATGACTCGTTTGGCCATGCGAGCGCGTTGGTACGTCGCGCCGAAGGCGTGACTTCCACCCGACGTCTGGAATTAGCCCTACAAATCGCACTAAACGCCACTGCAACACCCTCCAGCGCACAATTAACTCTACGCGTGCCGGTCGCATCGGTTCGTAGCGCCGAAGGCGCGACTCACACCCGATGCCCTTCGCTTCGAGGCACTCGTGACGCAAAAACGCGTCTTTCTACACCGGGGACGCCTACCGCAAATCGCACGCGTAATACCACATGTGCCACCTACCTTCCCTCCCGAAGCGCCTTCACGTCGCGCCTTTAGGCGCGACAACCATTCAAGGCTCCAGTGAGGGCAAGTAGGGCACACGAATGCACCCCGACTCATGCCGGTTGCGTCGATTAGACGCGCCGAAGGCGCGAATCTCTCCCGACGCCCTTCATTTCCGGGCGAATGCCACCACTCCAGCGACGCAATACTACTGATACTGATGATGATGATGATGATGATTATGATGACTTGATGTTGTGGAATCTGCATGTCGTGCAGAAGGTGCGACTTTCTCAGGCAGAGACCCCAACCATCGCTACGGCTAAGACGATAGATGCTACAGGATGATACAAGTGTTCTTCATGGCTCCGAAGGCGCGACTCAAGTTAAAAATGATTGCAAGGACTAGCACTCCCTCTGCGTCCACCCACTACATTTAGCAACCACACAAGCCGCCCCATTTCCTCCGTCCTCTCCAATTCCTACGCGGACGCGACCTTTCCGGCCCATTGTCGTATTTTTCGTGGTTACGGCGCTGATCACGAGGAGACCGGCTGTCATGTTGACCTTGCTCCCAACCACGACCGTTCCATGCGTCGTCTCGTTCGGCAGTAAGACGACCGTTGTTCCTCTCCAATGAAGCTACCCGGTATTGCAGCGCAATCACGCGGTCCTGAAGTCCCTCCACGCGTGCGGTCCTAGTGATGGCTACACGGTTGTCTGCACGATTCCCCCTCAACCTTGTATCCGCCGGGTCCTGACGCCTCGCCCAACCCGCCACGCACTGTTAGATCTCCCGCATCATTGTAGTAGGTTTTCCTTGGGGTACGAGTGGTTTGAGTGTGATCCACAGGCCGGGGATATTCTCAAGCACCTCAGACATCGGTACTTGCGTCGCCCCCACCTAGTCGAAACCACCAGGCAGGCCTTCCATGTATTGATCAGCTGGACGCTTACGGACAAAGGACCCAGGCCTACTTCCAGCCGACGTGGCGCCTTCGGCGCCTCTTCCTCTCTCACGAGGCGGAGCAGCCTGTGTTTTCGCCATATTTGGGCCCGCTACGCCCCCGCCGGAATTCGATCCCCCGATGGCGTTAACGTTTAAGACCACCTGGGGAGATTTAACCCCGTTCCCAACTTCTGTGGCCAAAGCGTCCTCCGCGGGGCAGAACGACACGGTCCGCGCTGCATCAAACGACCCCGCTTCCCTCTCATTAGGTCGCTCCGAAGGCGCGACTTCCACAACGAGCGAGGGGGACTGGGAAAGCGTCACCCAGGCCTGCGCCATCGACTCGATAGTAGAAGCCGACGCAGCGGGCACTCCAGACGGCACAGTGATGGGATTGGAATGCACCGGTGTCTCCGGCGCCGTGTGCGGTTGGGTGGTAGATCCCGATGTCTCCATCGCAGCAGCATCGGTCCCATTGGCAGCTACGGACGCGGAAGCCGGTACAGAGGCGCCTCTAATGAAAAGGCGCAGAGCCGGTTCCCCCACGTCCACAGGAGCTGGGACTGACCTCAGAGGAATTCCAGCTCGAGACCTCGCCGAAGACCCAGTCCCCTTCACAGATGCTCGGGCCTTCGACCGACTAGCGTCACGCCTGACGGCGCGACTCCCTTGTTATCGTTCTCCCCACCACCTGTGCCATCATTCTGAACTGGCGCCTTCTCGGCACCAGACTCGACGACCTCAGGCGCTGGAGGCAGCACTCGGACCAGATGATGATCTGAGGGCGCAGATGGAATTTCCCCCGACAAACACGGCTGTCGCCCCCCGAGACTACGAAGCAGCGCCTGCAAAGCCATGGTCTTGGGAAAACCGGGGGCGTCCGCGCCGAGCGAGTCTAACGATATATATCGCGCTGTGCGCAGGGCGTCCGGATACTGCCGCTGAATTGGGAATCCAGCGTCCACCGCCCGCGTCATCTCGAACAAGGCCATCCCCGCATTCCCCCACTCCCGCCGCGGGAGCGGGGCGGACCGTTCCTCGTGCGGGATCTGGGCCGCGATGAACTCGAGCGCATGCAGCGAAAGCACAGGGACGCGCTTGTTACAATACCTCTCCAAGACCCAGGCGTGCACACAGGCCCAGACCAGCTCCGCGCCAATCAGCATGTTGAGACGAATAATCGACCGTCGGTCGTCGGCCGACAGGCGTTGGCTCGGGCTGCTAAGCAACTCATCCAGCTTCCACGCGAAGTACGGCATGCTTAAAAGGAGGGACACGGACAGGCCCTCCGGGACGTTTTTTTTCCTCATCATTTTCGCCCTTGTCACGTGGCTCGCGGATGGGAAGTCGTATAGGATGATGTGGACCCGTCTTCGAACCGCCCCACTTGCCCTTGGTTGTCCCTGACGATTCCATTCCACTTTCTATTGCACCTTAAGATGCTTAAGTCCCTCCAGGCCATGGCGATACCATATATTTTCATCACCGTCATCTCGAAGCGATAACGAGAATGAGCGGCTAGTTCATCACGAACGACACCTGTTTCGCGGTATTTTAAGTTGCCCTGTGCTAATTAGCAGAACCGCACGATTTCATTGATCCCCTCATCCTGCCCCGTACCTAGGAACACCTATTGGTAGCCATGGGCCAATTAATGCGCTTCGATTGCATTCTGATGCATGAATACTCGATCAGTAGGGATGCAGGAAGGAATCTGGAATTCGCCGAGTACCTAGCCGAAAAATCTGTTTTTGCACACACGTAACGCGGCGTCGGTTTCCATGGTGCAGCTCCTCGCTCTTTAAATGCCCCTCGCTCTCTTCTTCGCTCCACAATACATGCTCGAGTTCGTCCTAGGTGAACTGGACACGGGGGAAGCTATTCCACTCAGCAAACAGTCCGTCCTCCGGCAGGACGTCTTCGCATTCAGGGGTGCCCACGGAACCGGCATCTTCCAGAGAACGCGCAGCCGTCGTAGGCAGGCGCGACCTCAGAATTTCGTCTCGTTTGAATAAGCGATTGAGGTATGTGGAGTCAGAGTTTGGTATGTTGTTATTTTTGATGTTGGTATGTATGTTGAAGTTGAAGTTGATGTTGATGGAAGCTGGTGGTGCAAAGTTAATGAGGTGTGTGTGTCTTTGCAGGTCTGTGGAAATTCATTTAGTGACATTTATATGCTTTTCCCCACGAAACTACAAGATGCAACCCAGTGCCGCCGCTGCCGCCGCCGCCGCCGCCGCCGCCGCGGAGCGCCCGGATCACCGTGCGTTCAACCACCCAGCCGTCCGAGATCGGATCCGATTGAGCCACCACCGCCGCGGCAAATTTGAATATTGGCGCGGTATATGACTAATCCAACCAATCCCCGGGATCCACCCTGATTTCGGCACGAGGCGCGTTCGGCACCTCATACACATACACAAACACAACTTTTTCGTATCGAATGGCGCAGCCCATTCAGAAGAGCCATACAATGTGCGCTTTCCAGGCCAAAAACGGCCAATGAGAGCAAACGAAGCTGCTCCGTGCCGCCATTTTCAAAAAAGCTCTCAGTCATCCCCACCTCGCTTAGCAGAATCCAACCGCAGGATACCCCTGTGCAGTACAAAAACCTTGTTTCAAGTCGCCATCCGTAATCGGTACTGTAGAGGAAAAAATTAAACAAAGAGAGGATAGAGATATGTAGCTATAGAAATAGAACGGGAACGATAAACAGGAAGAAAGAGGCAGGTTAGCAGGCCTGTACCCTGCCACGTGGTCTTAGTGCCGGGAAAGTCGAACTCGAATCGCTAGAAACAGTTCTCTCTGTGGCTTTCCGCACCACTTTGAAACCTCATCGCCCGCGTCAGTCTCCCGTACTCGTTACACCCTGTGGTTGTCAATTACACACCGGCAACGTCCCCGTCGTTCACTACAGTTACTTTCCCTGTGAATACTCCTTTCCCGGTGCTACCAGGCGATTCTTTTACCCCTTCAACGTTGCTGATTGCTCTACCAGCGCCATCCCGAGCGTTATTTATGCACCAAGCGTGCAATAGCTGCCTTTACTGACGGGTAAGATGACTTCTAGCCCCACTTTCCGAACAACATCCAGCTCTTGCGCTTATTTCTTCTGACTGACAACTCAGGAGAAGTTCTCGATCCGCACCACAATGCTCACACTGCAACCATAGGCAGATTGGTCCGTCTCATTCGCAAACTGGCTCATCAATCGCTGCATTGGCCCTTTCCTGATTCCATCCGGGTTTCGCCAGGTAGGATCTCCGCGTTGCATTTGAGACCGGTTCCTGGAGAAGTCGATACGAGCAGTACTCTCCGACTTTGAAACTGGAATTTCATCTACATTCTTCTTCGTGAAGTATCCTCGCTGATAAGCTTTTTCCATGCTCTTAGCCATCGCCTTCATTGCCGCGTCCTTAACCATCTGTGCCATACTGGCAGGCCCACAGAAGAATACTCCGACCATTGTTCCGCTCTTAGACCGCTCGACAAGCCGACTGAACACATCGTCCCAATCTGGCCGCGAATACGTCGTCTTTATCGGAACTTTTTCGTAGTCAAGCATCCACGGTTCAACCTTTGGCCCATGACGTGTAATGAAGCGGTGAAAACGCACAATGTTAGACTTGGTTATCGGCAACATCTCTTCGATGAGCCATCTATCGTCCTCGTGTGTCTTGCTCACCCAAATGAAGTCGATAGACCTTGTTTGTCCATGCATCGACTTTGCAAACGGCGCAAGCACAATGCGCGACCCAATCGTGCGCATGATTCGCCAAAAGAGTAACAAGCCCAACACGGGCCATATGCATACCACTGTTATTTTTGAAATATTCATGACCTCCTTCCCAACCCCTGCGAGGTTTAATATGTGCAGTACGATGCACCCCAGCAAGAGGGGTGTCAGGACAAACACATCGAACGTGTTAGAAATCGCATGTGCGAGAATGGACTGAACATCATCGCTGACGGCCACCTCAATAAGCACTGTGCTCACTATCGGTGTTGTCACCAAAATTGCTAGCACCAAATCTGCCACATTCAGGCTGACATGCCTGTAGATTCCGAGGCCACGCTGGTCTAGAGTGAACTGCTCGACCGAGTAGCCAATCAACACAAGACAGAACCGACCATACATTACCCAGAGGAGTATCCAGTTGATCGTCACTGTGTGCAAATAAAAGAGGATCTTGTCATACCACAATGAGGCATCCACGGTATCATCCATCAAGTTCATCGAGGAACGCAGCATGCTTGAGCGCTGCCTTTGCAATTCAAGAGCATGCATGTGTCTCAATACAGCCATAGGACCAAAGGTCATCCCGAGAAAGTTGTATGCGTTGGAGGCAGTGTTTTTATCACGAAGAAGTTGTTCCTCAAGTAAAAGTCCGCCGACCTCGAGGTCCGTAACCTGTTCGTGACTTGCTTCTTTTTTACCATTGACGAGGCCCAAGCGTTGACGCATGTGGCGAACATCTTCTGCGGGAACCTCCTCCTCCACCCTCTCCTCATCATCATCAAAGATGGTTTGGGACGAATCATACTCGGTTGGAAGTTCTTTTCTTGTATCCTCTTCCATTACTACCCCTAATGAGCCCATGTTTTCAGACCGGCCCTTTTCGCGATGCAACGCAGTCCTAGTCTTCTCAGTTTTGTGAAATCGATTTGGGGCGGGAAGAAAATGATTGCCAAGCTTTTCATCATAGTCAGCAGGAAGTATGATGTCCTCATTTTCTGCATGAAAGGCGTCGTCTTCAGTGGATGCCTCCATATCCAGGTAACGACGAAGGCTGAGATCCTCAGGAAGTCTTCTCTCTATTCCAGAAGTAATGGAGAACTCACTGTCATTCTGAATGCCATCGAAAACTCCACCTGTAGACGTCGTTGGCGAGCGAACCCTGCCAAACAAGGAAGGTGGGCCGGTTGACCAGTTTTCGTGGCTCTGAATATCCCTTCTGTTGCCGGTTTTTCTCCACTTTTGACTGATAACATTGTGGTCTGGTTGGGAAAATTGGAGCCCCTTTGAGCTTGAGCCTGACAGCTGATGGGATCTTGGCAGGTCACCTCGATCGCTGCGGAGGCCACTGGGACGAGAGAGTGAGGCATCAAGCTTTGCTGCAATATTGGGTCTCGAGTTGAATTGCTGGAAAAGGCTTGGTCCAGATTCCGCAAATGTTGTAGATCTATCCTGCAAGTTTTGTCGATGTTGATTTCGGGATTCAGAGTGAGTGCTTTTCCGACATTGAGAGGGAGAATTTTGTTGGAAGGGCCTGGTAATTTTTTGCGCCGTTGATCGGTACTTCGAGCTGGTTAACTTTGCAGTTTGAGGTACAGAGGAATTCTTTCGTGTAGTCTGATTACGTGTGAAAGTTGAGGAAAGAGGCTTTGACGTAGCTTTTCCGCGGCTGGTGAAGTTGCGAATCCAGTGTTCTATGTATTTGGTGATAGAGGCAAAGGGTGTTGCACCAATACCGCCGCTAATGAGCACTACATGATCGTACTGACCAACGTGCTGTGCAGGGGCACCATGTGGACCCGACACATTGATCCATATTCCATTCACATCACGTCTACGTGTCTTAATGAGCTCATGAACAGCTCGTGTCCAATCTCCGTTGACTTTGATGAAGAAGACCATATCCCTCTCATGCGGTGACGAGGCAATAGTAAAAGGATGCCATTGACTGCGACTAACCAGTGGGACATTGATTTCGCAATACTGCCCTGCAAGGTATGAAAAGGTTCGGGGAATGCGCAGACATACAATGTCATCGCCGATAACGTAGGCGCATTCGTGCATGATCGAAATTTGACGTCCCTTCTCATTGAACAGTCGAACTGTTTGGTCCATAATGTAGATGAAGATTGGTCCCGACACGTACATATATGTCTTCAATGTGCCGATATGGGACCCGTGCATCATGATAAGAACGTAGAAGCATATGGCACCAATTCTGTGGACCCAATAGAACAACTCAAACGAAGTTCTTCGCCACTCTATCGTCGACGTGACCCGCATCGCGAGAAGGGTAATCGTCAACAAGGATCCTGAGATTGCGAGTGAAACTGGTCCGAAGAAGCCCGGTCCATGCAGCCGCATGATCGAGTAACGGAAGACATGCCCTAGAACATGCATACCAGTCGCAATAACGATACAGTTCCCGATGAGCGAGTGAAAAGCTGGCATGGCCTTATCAAATGGAACAAACATGTTGAGCATTGTTCGTCGCAGGAAGGTCATTAGGCTACGGGATGCGACTAAGATTACTAATGCGGAGTTGTAGTTCAGCATAGCGCCACTGCCACGCGACACCGTCGTGGCCATACGCAAAGGGAAGTCGATATCCGCACCTTTACGCCATGCTGGTGCCGCACCCATGAAAAAAATGATAATGTTCATGAACATGTGGGCTATGACGAAAGTGTAGACAAATCCCTCGTGTTGAAACAAAGGTTCTACGCGCTCGAGCGAGCGCTTTAGCCAGTTGTTTGCCGAAGATTTCGATAGGCCGGCGGGTGATGTGGATTCCTCCTGTTGCGAAGCCATTGTCGTGTGTAGGTGTGTAAGGGTGAGGCGAAGGGACTGTTGGGGTGCTTTGAAGATAGATGAGGGCGGTATACATGAAATGGCGGAGTGAGATTGTATTAGACGAAAATAGCTGAGAGGCAATATACCCTATGATTCTTGCTGGTGTGTTTAGCTAAATGAAGCCAGGGAGGAGAACTAGAACGGTCGGATGTCTATGAAAGCTCTGTCATAAATGCGTTCCGTCGTTGAGTATAGTCCAATGTGGTGGTTCTTTTCACAAAACTCATGCGACGTCGATAAGCACCAGCACAAGAATGTTGATGGAAATGGGAACAACGAAACGTAGGTAGCCGAAAAATCGGAGCCAGAGACGTTCACAGATGAAAAAGAGCAAGAAGATCGAAAAAGGATGCAAAGGCGGAAGAAATGGGGAATGGAGTCGACGATGACGACAGAAAAGAATACGGTGAAGAATTCAAAGGCGAAGACGGAGGCGAAGACGGGGACGGGGATGAGATTCGACCAGAAACGGAAACAAAGACTAGTGGAGATGGTACCCTAGACGTAGACGTAGAAGAAAAGGGAGCCGAAGATGGGGCGAAGATAAGGCAGGAGGCAAAGACCAGGACGGGGCGGGGACGGAATCGAGGACGCTAGTGAGAACGTTGATGAGGATACAGGTGAGGATACGGGCGGAGCGCCAACTCAGGTGCGGTCTCGAATTACAACTTAGATTGGGACTTGAACTTGAACACCGTCGCAGACTTTCGAACGTTCTCAATGAGATAGATCCGGTCGGATACGAAGACAAAGACGGGGGCGTGGGTGAGAACACGGGTTGGGGTGCGGACTCGGATCAGGATTCGGAGTAGGGTTTGGACTGGGAATTCTACTCATCTGTGGCCGCCGGAACTGTCTCAGCTTCATACACGTGTTGGGCGTGTGATGCATGCAGGTGTAAGTAGCGCAAGTGCGACGCATCGCCACCGCATCTGTTTTTGAAGAACAATGAGAAAGTCATATTTTTGACTTATTGGTGTCTTATCCGCACTCTGTATTCGCACTGCTCTGTTTCGGACGGTTGAGATGACTTCTGATTCGAAGCTTCCAATTTCCGACGCACACCTTGCTTACCTCCTCCTGCATTCTGGTTGGCGCGCCCTTGGAAAACGGCGTCTGCAACCACCACTTACATATCTGAATACAAATATTTGTATTGCGTCCCACGTGGCCCGTCACGCACAAAGTGGAATTGTTTTCCTCGGTCAAGGGCATGTTCGCACCTTCTCAAATTATTATGATTCGTTATAGGAGGACGGGCCCCCCACAGTAGTACAGTACACAAGTGTAGAAGTGACGAAATGTTAAAATAATAAAATTAAGCATGAATATATCGCAAATAATACGAACGTTTCATATAATATGTACAGTGCATTTAATAGTTATAAAAAAGAAAACATGAATAAATAAAATGTATATATGCACATATAGTATAATTCTTTGTATTATCAATATTAATGGAAAGAACAGTTCAAATAAAAAAAAGAAAATTATTTTAATAATATTAGTACTGATACTATAATAATTACTAAATATAATGTTGGTGTTACTGATGCAAACGGTAATTACTGAAAATGACCTCATTGATAGGAATTAGAATGAGAATACGAATTATTAATTATTGAGACAAAAATATTAGCAATTGTGATAAAGAAGTAAATAATTTAAAAATATAGACATATACGAATTGTAAATTTGATCATATTTCATCACAGAGCAACAAAAGTCTCGCATAGAAGAACAAGAATAAATTTAAAAATAATACAAAAATTATTAATGTAAAACATAGGTACTATAAATACGAAAACAATAATTCCAACAATAAACGCATCAAATACATACATATGAATGTATAGATACATATGAAAATTGAATAATAATTACAATCACTAGAAAATATCAATAACAACCGAAACAGTAAATAATATTAAGTTAAGCTAACAAATTATAAAAGTTAAAATAAATAGTATAATAAAAATGATCGAAAAGGAAAAGGAAAAGTTTTAATATCAGAAATAGTAGGAAAATTATTTTTATAATGCTTAGAGTAATAATTACATTTATTGTACAAAATTCATCAAACCATCAAAAATGTCATTTCGAAGAAACTTTAAATAAAAAAATCATAAATGTACAATCAGACTAACAATTTCGAATTAAAAGTAGAGTAATAGAAATTGACAGAATTGTGACATTTAATAATACTATTGATGAAATTTTCATAATAATGACACTTCTTGTGTTGTAATAATTACAAATAATACTGTGAAAACTACATTAATAATTGTAGGAACTGTCAATAGCATTTCTAATATCAAAATTATGAAATAAACATTCATAATATTAACAAACAATGATCACACCAGAAAATAAATATAGCGATAATATTACTAATAATGAGTATATTAGTACTAAAAATTAATATTTAATTTTATATTTATTGCAATAGTAGTGATTCTAATAATAATAGTAATGCTCAATAGAATTTTAAATGTTTTATTTATAAAAAGAATAAGAAAAAGAATGAGAAGATGACTGAGAATATTTTTGACATTATTAATAATAAAAATAATAATACAAATAATAATTATTTTAATGAAAACGTCAAGTGTAAATTTTATAGTAACAAACATAATAATTGTGTGGCAATTCATTTTAAAAAGGCAATTATTGCATTAAGGTTCCAATCGGCTTGATTTTAGCCGTGACCCGCCCGATACGTTCTTCGTATAGGATTTTTGCAGATGGACAGTAGCCCTGAAGCGCTGATCTTTACCCGATTTCCTTCCGTGAGGTTTCTGGGTAAAATACATCTACGTCGGTAAAGTGTTGACATTTTCACGCCCCTCACTCGTATACTTATCGGGGAATAGAAAATGAAAAAGACAACAAGTACACACATGGAAGGAAGTGTTTAGTCGTTACAATACCTGGCATGTTGGAAATGTCATTCAAAATGTAATAATTACGTTATTAAAAGGATTGTTCCACAATTGTAATAAGCTATATTATTGTAATATTGATAATAACGATAATAGTGATAATAACGATAGGAAAGAGAATAATAAGAATAATGATAATAACGATAATAATGTGAACAATTACAATAATTGTACTATTGATAAAACTTATTACAATATTAACAGTGAAAATAGTTAGTAGAGAAATATTATTATTAATAGTCAAAAAATTATGGTTATTATTGTTGGTTCTAATGTTTTTATAATCAAGCGAAAATGGAGGAAATTGAAATTTACAATTTTACTTTTAATCAAAAGCAATGGAAACCATTATAATAGTAGCTAGATTAATAAAAATAAGAAGATTATGAGAATACTTTTATTTAAAATTTAAGCCGAAATAATTGTTAATATATAAAGAAAACAGTAATTGTAGTAATGATAGTTACAGGAAATATGTATAAATATATCTATATCTATAACAGATATTCGTAATAATAATAATATTATTATTAATAGGAATAGAAATAGAAGTAGCAACCATACCAGTAATATTAGTTCTGTATTTTTGAGGTTTTTAAATAAACAGTAGTAGTTTTTATAATCGACAGTTATGGCGTGTTAACTGCTTGATCATCTGGGCTAGCTTGTTTCCGTACCTGGCAGCGCTGTCAATGAGTGAAACACCACCTTAACACACTTTCGCGGTCGCCACCTCAACCGACCCGCGCCGTTCAGGCAAGATCATCACGTGCCATCAGGTCGAGCTCCCAGTCTCCGCGTCCTCCATTGTTTCAAAACGACGTTCGGAATTCGCTTCCGTCGTGTTCTCCGCCCTCGCACTCGCCATATCCTCTGAGGACTCCACCTGTGCTGCCGGTCCGGTCCCTCATCGCCCAACCTCTGCTCTACCACAACGCTTTGCCCGAGACCGCCACGTCAACGGTAGCGCCATTCATCGTCACTGGGCACTTCGCTGAAAATGCTCACCGTTTCGAACGGCTCTCCGAGCGACAGTCTGGAAAAATTACAAGGGAAAGGCACTGCACACTCATAGCCGTCTGCATCGGAATCTGCGTCCGGTTCAGCGTCCGGGTCGGCGGGCAGGTCCGAGGTTTTCCAGACTACGCACGAAACCGGCAATCTCTTCGCTAACTGCAGAGTCCGTCCCAAATCATCGAGACCGAGTGAAGGGGGCGCATTGGTGTCGTCTCTTCTGCCGCGCCCTCGCAGGGCGCGGTAGTTGCCAATGAAGGTAGTGTCGATGCAAAAGCGGGCGCACAGACAGTGAATGCGGCTGCAGCTGAGTCGTCGGACGGTCAAGGAGGCAGAAATAGCTTCGCCACTTCTGCAAGCGTCCGAGATCCGACGACCATTGCGTCAATGGCCGCGGCGGTGACGACCTCCCCGCGCCCGCCGCAATCGTCGGGCTACAGGGCACGGGCACTGTACGCACTTTGGTGCAGAGTGCAGTGACGGCGAGCGCGGGAAGGTAAGGTGGGGTGTCTAGGAAGGGGATCGGAGGGCAACAGGCTGAGAGGGATAGAGGGAAAGATAAAGGGGGCGAGAGAGGGCTATAAAGGGAGAGAGAGACGCGGAGATGGACGAGACACACGGAGAGGGACAAGGAGACACATGGAGAGGGACAGGGAGACACACGGAAAGCGACAGGGAGATTTTGTGTGTTTCTTTGTTTTGTGCATCAGCTATCCCGGAACACGAACGTGATGAACAGCTGCAGCGCGGGCATGTCGGACGATGTGGTACTTAGTTTATCGCTGTTTTCTCACGATTCCGGGGTGGCTAGCAAGCTGGATGTGAAGCTGAACGAGCGAAACAGCCCGGTGATGCACTACCGGCTGATGACCGTGATCAAGCGGCAGAGCGACGCATTCATGCGCGGCACGCATGATTTTTGAGGTGGTGTCGTCAGCGCTCATCCAGCTGTTCTCATGCCACGTGTTGCGGGTTTTGACCTATGTGTGGAAGACCTCCAGGTCGACACACAAACTAATCAGACGGGCACAAAGAGAAAACGCTGGTGAGTTGGTTTTGGAAGGCGTTCAAGTACTACCCATGCCAAGCCCCTTCTCTGCAACGCAATAATTCTCTGTTATCCATAAACTCGTTCATTCACGATCCTTCTGGCCCCCTCCTACCTCCTGCTTCCGCATAAGGCAGCTTCAGTACTATGCGCTTCTTCTTTCTCCGAGGCTCAGTTCGAGCTTGAATTTTGCTCCATTCTGTATCTGTTTGGCCTTTGCCTCCAGCCCTTTCGTCTTCGAGCTCCTTCGCTTCAGCCCCTTTTGCTTGGGACGTTCTTTTGGTTTCGATGAAATCCTCTGCCCCACGGCCGACTCCATTAATCGCTATCCACCTCCTAAATCCAACTCTACACGCGCACTGTGTCGTCCCCTCTTCACTAGTTGCCAGGCCCGACGCTAACCATCTTTCCCGCTTCGAAAAAGC
>JAVCKV010366837.1:0-23548 GCA_032274145.1 Herpochondria borealis
GCGGCAAGAAGGCGATGGCTGCATTGGTATTACCTATCAGCACAAAGGTCATGGCACGGAAGAATGGACCATACGACTCTGTCCGTCCAATCCCAACGAGCTGTACTCTCTCCTCAAGGAACGACTGCCAATGGTTGGAATCACACTGTAGAAAAAATCCGTCGTCCCAAAATTGGAGCAAGAAATAGTGAATGCTACGAAGAATGAAGCAAATAGAGATGAAGTGAATCGTCCACGATGGTGCCATAGTACTGTATGCCTCCGATCTTAACTCCTATGACGTAAACGCCGTAAATCCTTTTCCCTCCACTCAGGTACAACATTTACTGCACATGTACCTTGACTATACTGTATACAATCCGTTTTCGATACTGATTTTTGAAGTTGGGAAATGAATCAATCGGCTGCAGCCATCACAACAGACGATGCACATCGCTACAAACATGGCTAGAGCGCAGTGGTGTCAGGAATGCCTTTACTCTACTAATAGGCACATGTAGTCCAATCTAGCAAATCTTGTAGTCGTACTTTTGGTAATTTGTACCACCTAAAGTAGCGCGCTGGCATGTCCGAGAAGACGGGAACGCACGCCAATCACTTAGTCGAAGGAATCGGATATCGTTTTGGCGACCAAAATGGCGAAGAAATGACGGAATTTTGTCCCAATGACACTTTGCATCGGTTCTGACGACTGCAACCGCAGCATACATGTATAAAGAAGAAAGAGCAACGACAATGATACCTCGATCTAATCTAGTGTAACAGCATAATGAACATTCAATCGTTGATAACCGAGTTTGAATCTGCCGATACTGACAGCCAGTGGGCGGCAGCAGGAGACGCGCCAACAATAGAGGAGGCTGCATCAACAGCAGCTACAGCAAGTCCAACAGCAATTACAGAGGATGTGGCCTGGGCCATGAATGCATCACCAGTCACATCCAGTCCAAGCCTCGACGACGTGACCGACAGGTACAATGCTCCCTCCAATAATATATCGAATGTATCTTCCTATAAGCTCACATCCTGGAAGACTGAGGACGGCGAAGCTGAACTGAACAATAAGAATACTCCAAGACCATTCGCTGCTTTTTATGCTTGTGTCGACGAGGCTCAACCTCAAAAGGTTAAATCCACCAATGTGACAGCCTTTGTCACCTTTCTCAAGGCACTGTTCGGAGTATCCTTGTTATCTTCTCCTCGTGTCATGGGAGAAACTGGCATGTTACTGGGATCCTTGGTTTACTCTATGCTGGTTGGGGCCTGCATTGGATCGTGTTGGTTGTTGTTGCAAGCAAGAGCCAAAGTCATGTCGAATATGTCAACAAACACAAGACCACCGTTGCCTCCCAAGGATGGTGAGGAACCGGTACCACGAAATATCATTACCTACGGAGAACTTGGACGAAAACTGGTTGGAGCAAAAGGGTCAGTGTTGATCAACTTTTTGATTGTGTCTCTGCACATTTGCTTTGGATCAGGCTTGGTGGCGGTCAGTTTGAGACAAATATCCATCGTCTTGGGCTGGGAAGAGGAGGAGGTATACGGTGACAACTACGACTATGACGATGGGCATCAAGAAGAAGAGCAGCAACAGGAGCAGCAACAACAATACACGGACGATGATGATGAATGGCCCCTCTGGGTAGGACACATGCTTCTCTCAGCGCTACTCTTCCCCCTCATTTCCATGCTCCTTCAGTTCCGTCATGTCAAGGACCTCTTTTGGATCTGTCTGGGTGGTCTCGTAGTCTATGTCGTGGGGTGCGTTGGCACCATGCTCTATACGACACTGGTCTTGACCCAAGATGGCGTTTGGGACATTCCTAGTGATGCGTTTGAATGGAAGTGGCGAGGAGTTCCCAATTTTGTGGCATCCACCATTTGTGCGATGGAGGGAATCAACCTAGCACTGCCCATTGCCAATCAATTGGCGATAGCTCAAGGAACTACAAGAACAGCAGGAGCAACTGGAAACAACAATGACAAGTTCATTCCCATTGTGACGGCTGTCGTCTTGTGCTTTGGCTTTCTAACCCTGTCAGTGGCTTACTTGGGGTATCTCAGTGGACTTGGTGGGGGTGAGGGTACAAAGCATGAAGTAGATGATGATGACGCGACTGATTGTCCGGTGGTGTCATACTGTTTAGACACTGTCTTGCTCACGGCGATTTACCAACTGTCCTTGGCTTGTGCTCTCATTCTGACGTTACCCATTATCCTCTACCCGTCACTTGAACTTTTGGAATTATGGGCCGACGAACGCAATCGACAAATACGAACCCTCAGGACCGCCTCCAACCGGACTTTGGGTGACTCGTGGAACGGGTTCGTCTGGGGCATGCCGTCCGATTCGTTTCGACGAGCCGTCTTGATTGAAACAGAGATCTTTGGAGACAAGCCATTCCTTCCCTTTATGCACAAACACTGGAAGTTACGCATTGGGCATGCCTTTGCCGTCTGTGTCTTGGCGGTAGTCGATCGACAGTTCGAACGAGCCTTTGTTCTGTACAAGGGTATTGGACTGTCGCTCGCTTGCTTCATGATTCCGTGTCTCTTGTTTATAAAGGCCTTCACCATGTCAGCAGTGCTTCAGAGACCCTGGTTGGCGACTGCCATGGTGGGACTGTTTGGATTGGGAGTGCTCAACATGGTGCTGGTGGGACTGTCAGTTTTTACCGAACATAACTTTGTTCCTGTTTTGATTCACGAAGGTCCTGGCGGGCATCATCATGACCATGACGATGGTGGTCATGATGAATGAATAGCAATAATTGACTCCTCGAACTCATTCATCGACGCACGGCATCCTGCTTCATCGGAGGAGTACGTACTTCGTACTTGAAGTTGCCTCTTCATCTTAGTCTTGGCATCTATCGCTTTCCTGCATAGACCTCTAGAGCTAATTGAAATAGTGTAGTGGTAGAAAGTGCATGTCGCGTACACGTCCGTACGTCCTTTCTTGAGCTGTGAACAAAAGTGTCTTATAATTGTCGTATTGTGAATAATTAGTTAGAGAATCAAGACTGGCGGAGAAATATCTGTCTTTATATCGACCTTTTTCTTGGTCATAAAGTCATAATTATGGCATAGGATAAAACTTGTGGCTGGACCCAGAGTGAGTCGAGTGAGTCAGTCATATCAAAAGGATGTTCAGATATATGTAAGACGCTTGACACGGAAGGCCGAGATGCCTCCACCAAGACACAGAGGCCTTCGTGATTGTGATCAATATGAAATTCAGATGACTGCAGAATCATCATTCTCCGACAGCTCCCATCTCCTCACCCTGTCTTGATAACAAAAGCCCAACTGAATTACAATGTCGCTCTTGGTAGATCATACGCTTACCAATTGCTCATCGCATCATCCAAAGGAAGAAGATGATGAACCAGAATTGGCGAAACAAGAGACCAGAGCTCTTCTGTGGCTCAAGGTTGTCGCGTTTCTACTCCTCTTCGGTGTAGGCTGTGGGATGGCCTGGTTGACATTTACGCTAGCACGAGACTATGAGAACGGAATGTTTGAATCAGCGTTTGACGATCAAGCATCTCGTCTCATTGAAACGTTTTATAAGAACATGATCAACCAATATTGGATTGCTTCAACGCTAGGGCTGGCAATATCCAGTCATGGAGCTCAAGGAACATTCCCCTTTGTGACAGTACCGACCTTTGAATCCATCGGTTTTGGTCAATTACAGCTTATTCGTGGAAAGTCCTTCTCGTGGGCTCCCCTGATTCATAATGAAGAAGAAAAGCGAAGATGGGAAGGTTACGCCTACGCTAATGCCTCTGCAGCAGGATACGGAGACGACCAACAAGAGACGTACTACAACAACCGCACGTACGAGATCAATGACAAAGATTGGAAAGGACGTGCGATCCAGCATGGTATTTTCGAGTTTTACAATGACAATTGGCCTGCCAAACGCCAAGGCCCTGGACCGTACTCTCCCATATGGCAAACAGCACCTATTGCAAAGACGCGACGGGCTGTCATGTTGGATCAGTTTTCAGACCCGATCCGCGCCATGGCGTTGTCGCAGATGCTGGAGTTTCAACTGCCCGTCTTGTCGGGGCTCTTGAATGATGAGTTTGAGCACAGAATCACTCATGAGTTCAAAGGACCTCGTAGCATCTTGTACTCGCCTGTACATTTCGAGGACGACGTTGTGGGATCGATTCAGATTGAAACAGAATGGAGCAGTGTCTTTGAAGGTGCAACTGAGGAATATCTGGCAATACTGCTAGACAATAGTTGTGGGGAGACCGCAACTTACATGACACATGGACCACGAGCTGAGTTTGTGGGACGTGGAGACCAACACAACTGTCATCGTGATGAGTTGATGATATCATCCACCTTTGAAGGTCTTCACCAATCGTGGTTGTCCTTCTTTGCAGATGTGGATGCTCCGCAGCAGCAACGCGACTTTTTCACGGACAATGGACGAGACAGTCAAGGACGCGAGACATGCAAGTATTCTCTCAGAATCTACCCGACTGAGGACTTTCAAGAGCAATTCTTCACTTCGCGACCAGCACTCAAAACAGTAGCCGTCTGCATGATGTTTGCGTTTTGTGCATTGGTTTTCTTGGCATACAACTACTTGGTGGAGAGACGTCAGAGAAAGGTACTGGATACAGCCGTTCGATCGAAGGCGGTCATCAACTCGCTGTTCCCTCAGAAATTCGGAGACCGTCTTTTCTTTCCCAAGAAGAACAAGGAGAAGAGGGAGAAGCGGGAGCTTTTCGAAGAGTCACGGTTGTTCGGTGCTTCGAACAAGCTCAAGCTAAATGCGTTGCTAAGCGAACCTATAACGTTGCCCTCCGTGAACAGATTCAAGGATGAAGAACCTATCGCTGAAATGTTTGCCAATTCAACGATCATCTTTGCTGATATTGCCGGTTTTACTGCGTGGTCAAGCCAGCGAGAGCCCCATCAGGTGTTCCAGTTGTTGGAGACTATTTATAGCGAATTCGATTCTATTGCGACATCGCTTGGTGTCTTCAAGGTTGAGACGATCGGAGACTGCTATGTTGCAGTGACCGGAGTCCCGACCGTTCAGGAGGATCATGCTATTCTCATGGCAAGGTTTGCCATCGAAATATTGGAAAGGATGTCCATCCTCACAAACGAGCTTGAAATATCCTTAGGTCCTGGAACATCAGAGCTTCGCTTGCGGATCGGCTGTCATTCCGGTGCAGTGACAGCTGGAGTGCTGAGAGGCGAGAAGAGCAGATTTCAACTCTTTGGTGATACAATGAACACTGCGTCGCGTATGGAGTCGACTGGAGTGCCCGGGAAAGTTCACATCTCTCAGGAGATGGCAGATTTGATTGTTGCATCTAGAAAGGGTCACTGGTTGGTAAAACGGAAAGAAGCTGTTCAGGCGAAGGGATTGGGAACGCTGGAGACATACTGGCTGAATCCAGAAAAGTTGAAAAGTGAGTCAACCTCATCCACCATAGTGGATCTCGGACAGGTCAACGCATACAACTCTTCTTTCTGTTTAGATCTATCACAACAGGGTGATGAGTGTGACTTCGAATCCAGACTTGAGAGGATGATTGATTGGAACGTTGACGTGCTGCTGAAGTTTCTGGAGAAGCTCGTTGAAAGCCGCACAAATTCGGGGTCTCGGGTATTCGAAACGAAGGCAAGAGCTCGAATAGAGGCAACGGGCGTACTCTCAGCTCCGATTGTGTCAGAGGTTACAGAGGTCATCCAGTTGCCCCCCTATACTCCTCACACAACACGTCGTGGAATTGGAAATCGTGCGAATAGCCAGCGCGATCTCATTAACGAGTCTGTGCGCTCACAGCTCCGAGATTATGTCTCTGAGATCGCGGCCATGTATCATGAGGTTCCATTCCACAACTTTGAGCATGCAAGCCATGTGGCGCTGTCAGCAAACAAGCTGATGAAACGAATCATTTCCCCGAAGGATTTAGAATATGATCAAGCCAGTACCAGCAATGCTGGGACGTACGAAGAGGACCTCCACAACTCGACGTTTGGAATCAGCTCGGATCCCTTGACGCAGTTCTCCATTGTGTTTGCAGCATTGATTCACGACGTCGCGCACCACGGAGTGCCGAACAGTCAACTGATAAAGGAAGATCACCAAATTGCTCTCAAATATGGCAACAAAAGTGTCGCCGAACAGCATTCAGTGAACCTTGCTCTGTCTCTCCTAAGGGAATCTGATTATGTTGATCTTCAAATGTGCATTTGCTCCACTGAGGCAGAGAAGGTCAGGTTCCGTCAGCTGCTCGTCAATTGTGTGCTGGCTACTGATCTTGTTGATGAAGAGTTGTCAAACCTAAGAAAAAATCGATGGGCCAAGGCCTTCCTTGAACCTAGACGTCCTCAAGTACCAGAAAACAATGAAGACTGTAATCGCAAGGCAACGATTGTTCTTGAGCATATTATTCAGGCGTCGGATATTGCTCATACAATGCAACACTGGCACAGTAAGTTGATCACGTTGAGTTAGTTGTCCGTTTTTTCACAGACTTAACCGACTTGTTTCCCTTTTGATACAGTCTACAAGAAATGGAACGAGAAGCTCTATCGAGAAATGTACATTGCCTACTTAGATGGGCGCGCCGCAAGCGACCCGTCAGAAGGTTGGTACGAAAACGAGATCAGTTTTTTCGACAACTACGTAATTCCACTGGCTCGAAACTTGAAGGACTGTGGGGTCTTCGGCGTCTCCAGCGATGAGTATCTGGCCTATGCACTTACCAATCGAGACGAGTGGAAAGTGAAAGGCGAAGCGCTTGCTGTTCAGATGGCCTCACGGCGCAAGGAAATAGAAGAATCTCGGCAATCAGCGTTGGACCTAAAGGGGAGAGATTATCTGTAACCCGATTGGGATTGTCGGTGCCCATTGTGAAACGCATCTACTTCGCTGCGGTTACGACCATCAAACGGAACGTATTCTAGAAACCTCATGACACTCCGGCATCGAGCTGCTTCTATCAGGTATAGCAACAGCCTCTTTGGCTATGATGACGCGCTTCTACCAATCACTATGCATAGTGTAGCAATATATGGTTGTAACAAATTCTGCTGCTACCCTTGAGTAGCCTGTATCAGTAGTCGCACTAGCAGACCATTGAGCTCTCGAGGGCAATGCTCTGATCCCTTGAAACTCTGTGTTGCTTCTTGAATTGTAACTGCAGCATCTCCGCCGAAATGAGGAGAACGGTGTACTGATGGTGGCAGCTGGAACCTGCCTTCGGTGACAAGAACATGCTTCACCGTCAAGTGAACTACTCGCTAGGCCTTAGGAAAGCGCTCTATAATTCAATTGCCACGACAGGTTATGTTGTATCGTTGTTGTATCGTCTATCAAACAAAAGCTAGCATACTACTTTGCCGGTCGAGCGTGCTGCAGCTTCTTCGCTGATAGAGACCTGATCAGAATCACCTTTTCGTGGTTGAGAACTTTGACAACTGAGCCGTTCAACTCTGGTCGTGCTTGAACGTTCTTCACAATCATAGAGTCACCAGGATAGATCTCATCTCATCCGGCCTGCGACAGGCTCCCTTGTGACCACTCTTCCATGCAGATTCTGATGAGAACTAAAGCAAAAGCGCGAGCAAGAGGGAAATATGAGATGCACACATCTATCACTGTGGTATAAGCAAGAGGCACGACCTTACTGTCCCTCGAACTTACCTCACATAATTCAGATGAAAAATGACGTACTCCAGTAGTTACTTTGCTGCTCCGCTAGGGTAGTTTGATCTTGATGGTTGATGTCCCATTCCCACAACGACGACAGAACAGTGCTGCAAGAGGAAAAGTCGAGACGACAGCAAGAAGAAGTGCGTGATGTACAATGCAATATTCAATAGCGGCCAGCAATGAGAGCACCACTACAACAATACACAAGATACTGGCACGAACAAGTGGCACGTTGTGGGACAATAGCCATTGAGAGATTTCGCGTGGAGCAGAGACCCACGTGGAGATTCCATCCTTGTCATAGGACTCGTTAGGACAAGTATGTCCCAGGTAGTAGCACGCCAACCGATGAGGAAACTCAAAAGAGTGCGCAATCCATTGGTGGGATACGCGGAGTCCGAGTAACCCAATGGGCAGAGATTCTTCGTCTGCTTCAAGAGCCACATAACAGGAAACAACAACGTCATTGACGATAATCTGGCCTGATGGTGTAAAGGGCGCATACATGCCACGATCCTTGATATTGCGGCGGATCGAATGCACAACTGCACGCTTCTCCCCACCCTCATCACTAAGGATCACGACATGGCCCTTCTGCAGTTGAGAGGCTGGCAGAAAGGCGTGAGCTGATTCTTCCCAAACCATGTGGTTCGCAGACAGACGCAGCGGTGGTGCGGTTTTCTTGGCAGCATCTTGGGTGTAGTCTTTGTGAAAATATACTTCAACAAAATATCCCATGACCTCAGCCTGGCGGTGGCCAAAACTAAAGATGGGCTCGAATTTGTTTGATGTGTCTACTTGAACCATGTCACCAATATCAAGATCCATCATTGGAACCGTTCCCTTGCCTTGTACATTGACTGTGGAGTCTCCAGAAAAGCAAAAAGAAGCGCTTGAGACTTCCTGGGTGCACACAACCCCTGTTTGTTCGCACGTAAAAACCGTTCCATCGCACGTGCAGCTCACTGTAAAGGTTCCGTCATCGTCACCACCTGCACATCCAAAAGGGTTGTAGTTGCATTGGTAACCTGGAATGTCACATTGCACTCCAGAGGGTGCAAAATTGGTTGGGCATATAGCATTAGCTGGAGTTTCGCACGTGGGAGGAACGTCCTCCTCACAAACAAACCTCTTTGCATCGCACTTGCAGTTCTTAAGATACATGATATCAGAAGTGTCTTGAGATTCTGGACAAGCAAACGCATTGTAGCGACAGTTTTTATCGTCTTCGTCCTCGAAATTGCAAGCATCTCCCGTCAAAGGATTCTGGATAGGAAAAGGACAATCAATCGCAGGTGCATCACAGCTTGGTGGCGTCTCCAGACAGTCAAAGGTCGATCCGTCGCAAACACACCTCGTCAGAAAGACTCCAAAGCTTGTCTCATCAGAACATCCGAATGGATCATACACGCAAAGAAGATTAGGCGTCTCACACTTGTTATCATCAGGTGAAGGCCTTGTCTGGGGACAGGAATTGATAGGAAGCGCGCATTGGATGTCAGTCTGAGCACAAACAAACTGGTTTGAGAAAGCGTCGCACTGACACTCCGTAACGAAGAAAATATCTTCTCTGTCTTGGAATCCATCACAAACAGAGGGATTGTATCGACAGATCCTGTTCATGTCGCCACCAGAGAAATCGCACGCATCCCCGGTCGAAGGTGGCTCGTCGTGCGGAGGACAATCCATGGCTACACAAGCCGGCACAAACTGTTCGCACGAGAAATTCGATCCAGCACATGTACAAACGGTAGAAAAGATTGGGTCAGACGTTTCAGCAGAACATCCAAAAGGGCTATACTGGCACACGAGTTATTCGGTTTCACAGGGTCCTGTAGCAACAATCGAACAACCATTCTGCTCAGGGGCAGCGCAATCAACGTCTAGTAACACGCAATCGAATCGCTTTTGCGCGTCGTTGCACGTGCATTGCTTTTTGAAAACAATTCCGTTCGGATCTTGCGTCCCGGCACAGATAAAGGGGTCGTATCGACAAGTCGTATCCCTGCCATCGAAATCACAAGGGTCGCCAAGGTTGGGTGCTTGGTCAATATCAGGGCAGCTCGTGATTGGTGGCGTGGTTGACGGACCAACCGTTTCACTGAGACAGACTCCAAGAGCTTGGGTACAGAGAAATTGTGACCCCACACACTTGCAACTTGTCAGAAACAAGCCGTCACCCCCAAAATTCGCATTAGGACAACCATAAGGATCATAGTTACAGGTCAACGGCTCGATGCACTCATCTCCCGATGATGCTCTGCCCGGAGGACAAGGATCCGACACCGTCCCTGGCAGTGGGCATTGCAGAACATTTGCATTGCAAACGAACTGGTTCGTGGTTGAATTGCAGTTGCAGCTCGTGAGGAATGCGATTTCTTCTGGATCGTGCGAGCCAGGGCAAACGGCAGCAGAATAGCGGCAAACTTTTGTATCGTCACCACCAAAATCACATGGATCTCCCGGTGAAGGCCCGGAGTGCCCCAACGGGCAAACAGTCGACAATGCGGGCTCCTCCGATTCTTGTAGAGGACAAATGACAGTAAAATCTTGGCATGTAAAATCGGCCCCATCACAAGTACATCTCGTCGTATAGATACCATCACCAGACAAGGCGGGACATCCGTAGGGTTGATAGTTACATGTTAGGCCCACCACTCCACACGAATCTCCGTTAGATGGTATCGCATCAATAGGACAATTTTCATCTGTTGGTTCGATGCAATCAACCATGGCAGTAGAACACTCAAATTGGGAGGAAGCACATTCACAGTTCTTGCGAAAGATAATAGCATCTCTTTCTTGAGACCCAGCACACGCGAAGGCATCATACCTACAATTCTTTGAAGGGTAGTCGGAAAAGTCACATGGATCTCCAGAGTTCGGTTCCGTATCTGGACAGATCTTCAAGGTCGAGGTTTGTGGTGGGTCTTGAACGGGAGTAGTTGTTGGATCTTGGACAGGAGCGGTGGTTGGATCTTGAACGGGGGCAGTGGTTGGATCTTGGACTGGGCTTGTGGTTGGGTCTGGGACCAGGTCTGGTGGACAATCAATGTCTAGCAGCACACAATCGAAGCGCTTCGATGAAGCGTCACAGGTACATTGCTTTAGAAACACAGTGACATCGAGACCTGGACAGGAACCCGGGTTGTAAACACAGAGAGTCTCGTCCTCGTCGCCAAAGTCGCAGGGGTCGCCAAAGTTGGGTACTTGGTCGGCACTGGGGCACTTTGTGGCCAGCGGCTCCATCGATTCACGGTCGCTGCAAAAAGGTAGAGCTTCCGAGCAAAGGAACTGAGAGCCCAGACACGTACACCTTGTGAGGAAGAACCCGCTGTTTACCGCCGCAGGACATCCAAAAGGATCATACGAGCATTGCAAATCGGGAGTGTTACACACATCCCCTGACGATGCTCTGCTTGGAGGGCAAGGGTCATCTCCCATCGATGGTTGGCACTGGACAACATTAGGCTGGCATACAAACTGATTCGTGTCAGAGTCACAGCTGCATGTGGTCAAAAACCCAATGTCTTGTGGCTCATGAGACCCAGGGCACGCGATAGGCCCGTATCTGCAAGTCGTCGCACTGTCGTCACCAAAGTCACATGCATCTCCCGTTGCTGGTCCTGTTATGCTCAAGGGACAATCAGTTGACAATGGGGGTTCCTGATTTTGTTGTATAGGACAAGATACCACGAAATCGCGACAGGAGAAAATAGATCCATCACAGTCGCACCTTCTGGTATAGAGACCATCAGAACCCAAAGCTGGGCATCCGTACGGTTTACTGTTGCACGTTAAGCCCGCATCTGCACATGAATCACCGTGGGATGGATCGACCGGGCAACTCCCGACAACCGGTTCGGAACAATCCACCGCGGAAGTGAAACATTCGAATTCGGAGGAGCCAACATCACATTCGCAGATGGTACGAAAGACGATGGCGTCTCTCTCTTGAGACCCATGGCACGCAAATGCACCGTAGCGGCAAGTCTTGCTAGGGTCGTCGGAGAAGTCACATGAATCTCCCAAGTTCGGCTCGGTGTCAGGACAGAACTTAAGGACTTCTTGGGTCTGAAACGTGGTGATGGCAGTTTGAACTTCAGGCGGAGCAGGTGGGCACGCGATAGAGGGTTGTGCACATACAAAGCCAAGCATGTCGTCGCACTGACAAGACGTAATGTACTCAACGTTGCTGAATCCAGGGCAGACAAATTCACCGTACTTGCACAAGACGTCTGGGCCAACGGCACAAGGCGTCTGCGAATCAGGATGAGTTGGCGGACACATGGCGTCGTTGCTCGGATCTGCATCATCCTGAGCGATGGTAGCGGCAGATTGTAGTGGCCATGAGACCAAGAGCAAGAACAAGGTTGAGACAACAAACCTCATTGAGCAAGAACAAAAGAAATCTTCCTTCTCAAGTAGTAGTCCGAATACTCGAGACAGGATCTGTTCTCTGCGCACTTTGCCAACTTTGTGATCTCTTTTGTGGAAGCAAACCGGATACTGAAGCTCAGTACAAATAATATGCGTATGTAAAGGGCTACAAACAGCCTCGTACCCACCAATCACGAATTGCCCAATTGTGAGCGAGCCAACCAACTCGAAAGACAGCATGTCCTGCGAGAGCTTCTGTGAGTCTCACATTGTCGAAGAATCAGGTCGCTCAGACTCGCTGGCAGAGCCAAAGGTGGGATCGAGTTCAACAGTTGCAGATTGCAGTGTACGTCGTAGTTGGAGAACAATTTTTATCTGGTATGACATAACCATTGCATCTCGTTGGCATAAATCTGAACACTATGTCAGCAAAATACCCCGAGCAAGGTCGCTCTCCATCGTTAGCTCGTTCTACTGCGACACCAGGGACTACAGGCCATCAACACAAAGCCCTGGCACCCATGGCAGCTACATATATCTGTTTTGCTATATCCTCAAACGCTCCATTTCCAGCCAGAACATCTTGTCCTGTGGGATCGACCGGCTTCTCCTCTCGCGGAAGAGGGTCGATGATAGAATGACCAATCAAACATGCAGGAAGTTTCTTCGTCTCCTTGCTCTTTGCATTTTGGAATGCTCCTTTCACTTTGCTTTACTTGTCGCTCCATAATGTTCCTCTGTTTGGTCCAGAAGGGATCGAAAAACCATGGAACAGGTTAGTTCTATCGCCGTCGCCGTCAGAGTCGTTGGGATACATAGAAGCAGATCATTAGTTGGCCTTACCTCCAACGTGGAAAGGGTGGTCAAGCATGCGAAGAAATAGTATCGAACCATGTCACCGCGAAAGGCATGGAATCCCCAAAGCACGAAGTAGGCTCCTCATAGCCGCACTCCTTCTTAAAACAGTATCCTTCGCACTCATTCTCAAAGGCAATCGCCGAGGGCGATTTCAGCAAATCGAGAGGCATCCAACGCTTTCTTGTGGGTGCCGGGGAGGAGGCTGAGCGAAATATTGTTGCGAGAGCAAATTCTTCATCAGTTGGAATCGGAGGGAACGCAACTAGTTCATTCACACTCACCCGATAAAATGAGAGTGATCTGTTTCCGTCAATGCTATCCCTAGCACGAAGCGGCAACTGAGCCGGACTGTTGCTGGTTTTCACCTTACATGGAAGCACCCATTCGTGCCTTCGGTGATAAGAACATGCTTCACCGTCAAGTAAACTACACGCAGTCACAAGGCTTTTGGAGAGCTCTCTTTAGCTTATTTGGCACGATTTGTTCTGCTGAATCGTCTCATTATACTACTTTGCCGGTCGAATGTGCTGCAGCTTTTTCGCTGATAGAGAGACCGGATGAGTCGTACCTGAGCTCTGAACCATCCATCGATCTCCTTCTCGGTGGTTGAGCACTTTGACAACTGAGCCGTTCAAATCTGGTCGCGATTGAACGTCCTTCACAATCATATAGTCACCAGGATGGGTCTCATCCGGCTTGCGACAGGCTCCCTTGTGACCACTCTTCCATGCAGATTTCTGATGAGAAGCAGAGCAAAAAATGTGAACAAGAGGGAGACACGAGATGTACGCATATCACTGTGGTTATAAACACGGAGCACGACCTTGCTGTTTCTCCGACTTACCTGGCACGCTTTGGAACAGTAGTAGACAAGCTTGCACCGAGAACAGCAATCGAATTTAGATTGCCCCAGTTCCTCCAGAGTTTTTCCGCAACAATCGCAAGCATTTCCACCCACGGTTGTTGCTCTCTCGACCAGATCTTCATCCATTTCAAGCATGCTGTCAAAAGAAACCTTCATCACTCCCACCCCAGGCATGAGTGATTGGTCTCCAAGCTGACGTCGTTCCGTTACGCTATTCAATGGTTGGGTTCTTCCGCGACCTTCCAAGATTGACAGGTTGCTTTCGACACTTTTGACCACCGTGTCAATTAGCTGCGATACTTTCGTTGGTCCACTGTCGGAAATGACGCCTATCCGTCCACGTTCCTCAGCCGTGCAGGACGAGGCAATCTCAAGTCCCTGGCGATAGACTTCTGCTGCGTCTTCTCTTTTCCCTCTCTCTGACTCCAACACACCCACGGCAAATGCAGCTTGTACTCGGAAATGAGAGGGTTCCTCTTCATTGTCGAGAAACTGTTTCTTGAGAGTCTTGATATCTTGTGGTGTTGCTGGAAAATGCAATTCACGCAAAATCATGGAATGCATAATGAAGCAATAGAAGCGATTCTTGTGCCATACAGAAGGACAAGCAAAGGTGGCCTGGAGATACTTGTCGCAGGCTTCTCTCAGCATGCCACGAGCGGCAAGGTCCGCTGCAGAGTTGAACAAACGATCGTGCTTCTTCATCGGTCCTCGTTTAAAAATGGTAAGTGTAAAAATTCAATATACTGGCTACCGGTACTGTGTACGTTAAAAAGCGGTTTTAAGAAGTCAAGATATAGTGAGCTCTCTCTAAGAGCTCTAGAGAGTAGCGTGTTACTAGGAATCCAGTCGTTTACCACGGGACTCATACTGCGAATGCGTCTTGTTGCTGGACTGGTGCTGATTTCATATCTTACATGGATTCTTCGGAATCTTCCTTCCCTTCTCCAAATCTCGGTAACCATTTCTTGGAAGCATCCTTCAGTCTCCTGTCTCGAATCATCGTCTCAGCTATCCTTTTAGTTTCTTCCCTTGCTTCTTCCACAGTCGTTTCGCCCTCACCAGTTATTGTGTCTATCCATTTCTCAGCAGTATCTATCAACTGTTGTTTATTCTCTCGGAGGACCGTTTTTGCAGCCTGCTTAGACTCCTCGACGGCCTCCTCGACATGCGTGTGCACAGACTCCTTCCATTTTTGTTTCTGTTCTTGCATAATCGCTTTGGCGGTGTCTTTACTTTCTGCCAGAGTATCCTCGATATCTTCCAAGCTATCCTTCACAGCCTCGAGACCCTCTTTGCCTTCCCCCGCGGATAACTTGAATTTGTCTGCAAGGTCCCTCATCTGTTGCTTTATTTCTTGCCAGGTTTCTTCGGCCTTTTCCTTCTTTGTCCATAATTCGTATGCTCTAGCCAACCTGCCGTCATCCACGCGCCGATACGTATAATCCAAACCGAGCCCCGCACCCAAGAGAGCACCATATCCGAGCACCCCAAACATTGTTATGGTATCCTTCTTGTCTTGCAAGAATCCTTCCACAAGGCCACCAGCAGCTGCAGCTAGAACTTTAGATTCAGGTTGTTGGGCATCCACTGATTCCTGCATTCTCCTCAACATCTGTGCCGTTGATGGTAGAAACGGAGAGGCAATGGTTCGCAACAACTGTCCTGTCCGGCCACTTCCGAATGTCATTGTCTCCCATAACAAATTCGGATTTTCGAGGACAGCTGTGGGTGTACCAGCTTGCTTTGATGCCTCCTCTACTGCATGTTTAACATGTCCCTCTTCAACCAAAAACAACTGCAGCGATGAGACAACTCCCCTCGCCATTCCTAATGGAAGCAAGACGGTGATCGCACCACAGCAAGCTGTTGTCGTCACCAAACCAGTCGAATAGATCCAACCAAAGCTGGAAAGGAGAGAGGGAACCGCCAATCCGGCTCCTACACCAGTACCACCCCACAAGGCGGCGCCTCGAGCCGGTCTCCATAAAAGTCGCAATGACGATGTCGCCATTGTATGTGATCGAAGGATTGGTTTCTTCGATTCAACGAAACAAGATATTATGCGAGATTTCAGTTGAAGTTCCTGCCATACATGCTGTAGCCCACGTATGGGATATATGGTGCGCGTCTGAGGTGTGTGTGTATAACGTGGGAGTGCCTGCGTAGCTTTCACTTCGACTGCGTCAAAAATCTACTGCAGCCCACGTTTGGGATACGTCTGAGGTGTGTGTATGTACCGCACTGTGTAGCTTTTCCTGCTGTCCGAGCACTTTGACAACGTCGAAAATCTCCCGCCTAATTGAAGGAAAACGCCAACCACTTTTGGGCGAGGAGTCACTCAGATAGTTCACAAATTTCGTTTCTCCATCGTGGAACTTTCTCAAGTACTCCCCTAGTGCTGATGGTAGGTTCACACCGGCTTGTTCAGCCTCCCACTGTTCAAAGTCGTTGATAGTTTCAGACTTCTCCATGTAGCTGTTGCGGAGGTTGATTTGGCGCTCCGTGATTGTTCTTGCGCTGGTCATATCTGTCCTCGTGGTTGAGCTACTTTTGCGCAGGTCTCCTTCTATCCAGGTAAAAGGTGCTCTTCTGCCATCGTGGTTGAGTTGTCTTTGAACCCACCGTGAGAGTTCCGATCTCTCACAGTGCGCCGTGAGGTGCTCATGGACACCCTTCGAGCACACTTAGAGTAGTGCTCTTGGCCGTGCACTGCGACAACATCGAAAATCGACTGTCTCATTGGAGGAAAGCGCCACCCCCCTTTGGAATTGCGCAGAAACACCCCATATTTCGATTCTCCACTGTGGAACTCCCTAACATATTTACTGGCTGTCGTTGGTAGGTTCTTGGCAGCTTGTTCAGCTTCCCACTGCTCAAAGTTGTTGATAATTTCATATTTCTCGGTGAAGCTGTAATTCCGTCGTTTTTGTGCTCTGCAATTGTAGGTGCGCTGGTCTTCTGCAATTGAGCTTGACTTGTCTTTCTTCTCGTCTTCCGCCGTCACACTTGAGTTGTCTCTGTGGTGGTCTTGAGTGTTTCTCACAACGTGCTGCCGTGTGGCACCTTTCTTGTGCAATCCTTTGACAGCATCGTCAAATATCCCGTCCTGTTGGAGGAAAGCGCCAACCACCGCTGTATTCCCACTCAGAAATTCCACAAACTTCGACTCTCTAGTGTGGAACATTCTCACATAGCCCATGATTGTCGCTGTTAGGTTCATATCAGTTCGTTCAGCCTCCCATTGCTCAAAGTTCTTGATAATTGCAGAAATTCTCTGCGAAACTATGACAACGTCGCTTTTGTGCTCGACGATTGTTCTTGCCCTGGTTGTCTTCTTCTATCGTGCTTGAGTCGTCTTCATGGTCGTCTTGAGCATCATGGTAGAGTTGTACTTGTCTTCTGTCGTCGCACTTGTGGCTGTCTCTCACAACGCGCACACCTCTCTTGTGCACTTTGACTGCATCGAAAATCTCCTGCCTCGTTGAAGGAAAGCGCCACCCAATTCTGGACGCGTCACTTAGAAACCCAACATACTTCTTTTCTCTATTGTGAAGCCTTCTCACATACTCCCTGATTGAGATTGGGAGGTTCATATCAGTTCATTGAGCCTCCAGTGCTCAAAGTTGGTGATCACTTCATACTTCTCGGCCTTGCTGTTAGGTCGTCGCTTCAGTGCTCCGCGATTGTGCTTACAATGGTCTTCTGACATCATGATTGATTTGTCTTTGCGCCCGCCTTCTAGTCTAGCTTGCTTCTAGTATCGTGCTTAGGGTGTGATGTGAATGAATATGGGTCTATGATTTTGGTGAGCTTGAAGTTGTGGCACTGTCTGTGAACCCTGTTATGTTGATGCCGTCTTGGTGTTCTGCTAGTTTAGTCGATCTAGTCGTTTGCCGACTAATGAATACTGCCCTATGTAGGGTGAAACATGTTTCCATACCGAACACCAGTAAGAAGTTTCATCCGTCATAATAGAACGGCCACAGTTTTCATACCTGTAAGAGAGCGTTACCCGAGAGTGTGTTAGACCGAAAGCGATGTCAGACGACGATGAAAAGAAGCCACCAGCTAGAGGAGGGACGAAGCGCAAGGAGCCTTCTGAGAGTGTAATTTTTGATATTGGCTCAAATTTAGATAACTATCCTTTGTTGCGTGTGGCGATTGAGCTGGTGCAGGAAAACTTGGAATTCTGTCTTACGAATTGCCATAAATTGGTTGATAAGGAGGCAACAACAAATGATTTGGAAGTTATCAGGGGATTGAAAGGTGAAATCAAAATCGACGAGCACGATAGATACCCGACATGTTACGCCACCAGCGGTATCTCCGCGACTGATGGCAAACCAGGAATTTTCTTCAATAAAGCCCTTATCGAGCGATCTAATCAGCTAGCTGCTATTGGACGTGAAAGAGGTATCAAGTCCATGCTACAAGATACCGAGGTTATTGGGATAATTGCTGTATTGCAACAGACCTTAGAGCACGAGCTCGGCCACGTGAAGTATCATCAAGAGGGTGTTGACGATCCCACGTTCAAGAAGTTGACTCCAACCAAGAGTTGCGCAAATTTCACGGAAGATACGCCTACTCGTATACCTTTGAACGGGGAGGCGGGATACGCTGTGCAAAGTGTGATTCGTGACGCGTTCTTTCCACGACGCAACAAAAGATCTAAACCCTTGATTGTTGCTATCAATGAAAGTTGCGGCGTACCTGCCTCACTCCAATTTAGCTACCACCCCTATACCTTTCAGCTTGGGCGCATTGAGGAGAACAACAAGGGGATTCTAACATCAACAGTTTCCCCAGTTAGCAGGGCAAACCCAGAAATGAGCATTGCTGGTATCTTGGAACACATGGAATACCCGAAAGGACCGTGCGAACGTCCTGATCTTACCGTTGATCCGCCTACTGATGGAGATGGGGGGCGAGGTGGTGGTCCAGGCGGCGGCGGTCCAGGCAGCGGCGGTCCAGGCGGCGGCAGTCCAGGCGGCGGCGGTGGAGGTGACAGCGGTGGAGGTGACAGCGGTGGCGGTCCTCGTGTATGGATGCACCGTTTGAGGGAAAGAACCAGCGCCGTTTTTGGTACCGTCGGTACGGGAACAGGTCGACGTGGAAGGGCGAGGCGCCATCGCAAGTGGCTAGACTCTGTCGCAGCGAAATTGAATGTAGCTATGGCTGCCGCCGATTCGGCGTGGGATCCTCCAGAGTTCAGCTTATGTTCCAACCCAAACAACTTTTGGGGACAATGGGACAAGGCTATTCCATTCTATTTTGCCGACGACCATGATGCACTCGAAGCATCTATTGCCCTTTGTAAAAAATGCACAATCAAAATCATCCCTTGCGACAAGCATTGGGAAGAAAAGACGACGTTTTCCACCAATGAAGAGATTTTCTCCAAAGTGCAGATCACCAACGTAAACGAGGAGTGTGTGTTGGTGCACGTGGGAAATATGGGGGCTGGATTCGGGCGGAATGGCATCCAACTACAAATCGCCAAGGTGAATCCCGGATACTGTAGGGGCGGAAGCAGACAAGCGTACTGCATTCCGATTGAACCTGGCAAAACATATACCCTTTGGCGCCCTTTTACCTCTGGGAATCAAAACAGCATGCTATGTTCCTATGAGACGCCACAACAGCCTGGAACATACACGCTTTGTGTCGAGTACTACAGCAAATACTTTGACCAAACTGCTGAAATCACTGTTGTTTGACTGAAGAGGGACAGATGTCTCAACAGTAACTAGGGAAAAGCATACATCTAAATAGTAAAATATGCGTCGCACTTCAGTGTGTAGACTACGGTAGTTCTACGTTTGTGGCGGGAGTTCACGCATTCTCTTGTTCTCAACCCAGAGGTTCCGAAACTATGTCGATCGTCTCAAAGTTGCTGTTCGGTCAATTTTGAATGATAGTGTCGTAAGCGATTACCGAGTAAACACAAGGAACACAAGGTGTGCAGGTATAGCGGCAACTAGCCATAACGTCGAATCGATCTATTTGCGTGTGAATCATTCGCCGAGCAACTTCGCATAGAAGTCGCCACTGTTATAATCGTCTCGCTGTTTGACATCGTCGTCATCATCGAACACACTAGTTCCACCGCTGGAGAGCACATCGGGTGTAAGCAGGGGGACAACAGGAGTTGATGAAGCTGATTCGCTGGCCTGGTGTGGGGAAACAGCTAGAATCGCGTGCACAATGCCTTCTCCTTCGTCATCATCAGCAGCATGATCGACAGAGATTCCGTACGCTGCAGCTCGTGATGTTCCGCCAGTAGCCCATGGATCGGATGACAACGATGGTACGGCACCGTCGCTCGACTCTTCGTTCTCTGTTCTACCGGAGTCTTCCAAAATATTATCGAGGAATCCCAGAACATCAAAGGCACTGCTTGCTGGTGGAATGTTACTGCTATCCTGCGGTTTTTTCCTTTCTCCAGACGGTAGGAGCATATCGTCTATGGACGCCAGAGAGTCATGCAGCAATGATTGTTGAGATATTTCCAGGTTCCTTTCGTCAGTTGCCCTGATTGTGTTGAACAAGGAAGAACTACTTGCATTGTCTCCAGGCGTCGAAGGTAAATAAAGCTGGTCCAAGGAGGCCAAACTGGCGTCAGGCCTGAGCGGGGTCGGCTGTTGGCTGCCATCTATCGACGTTAGCAACGCTGAGCTGCTCTGCGAATATTGCTGTGGGTTGCTTGGCAGGTCTCCAAGGATCGGGGCTTGAAGACTGGAGACACTCAAGTCCAGTTCAGCAATGCTGTCAAACCCAGGTGGGGGCGGCAGCCCAGGGGGTGGACGTATTTTCAATACAGCCCGAGGACTCATTACCGGCGAAACGGTTGCATCTGTTTTCGTCGATCTTGAGGAGATTGACTTCATTGAGGATGGCGACGCTGGTTCTCCGGCGCGCCTACTTGCAGTTTTCAATCTGCCCTTCTGCCCTCCGTTGGACTTGACCTTCTTGGACACAGCCTGTTTCTTCTCTTTCTCGCGTGCGGTACCTGGCTTCTGCGGCTGCGTTGTCTTCGTCAAAGAAGAAGATTCAGTGCTACTGGCATCGTCCGACTTCGTCCGAGACACATTGGCTGATCGTCTTCCTTTCCCACGGATTTGTGGATTATTCTTCTCCTTCTGCTGTACCGGTAACCTTGTCTGCGTAATGTTCTGCTTAGTGTCATCTTCGTGGACAGCGATCCGTTTAGTCGTAACATTGTCAAGTTCTGCAACGCGGTCTTCCTTTTGTGGCTTGGAAATCGTTTGTGGCTGGTTACTTTCGGAAAGGTCCTTAGACTTTTCGTCTTGCTTTGTTTCTCTTTGGTTTGAACCCGGCCCGGAGTCAGGACGAGCGCGAGAACTGTCGATAGATGAATTATTGATGGTCTGTGCCCTGCCAGCTGCGTCTTCATTCCTTCCTTCTCGCCTTGTGTCGCTAGATCTCTCAGGTTTCTTTGGCATTTCGCGCTCACCCTTTCTCTTCGCGAGGACTCTTTCTGACCTTACGGCTCCAGTAGAGCCACCGCGACTAAGAATCCCGCGATCTACCGCAGTCTTCCATCCGAGACCACACGGTATCGCCGCTGAATCAACTGCCGCTCGGTCGCCATTGTTGTATCGATGAAAAAGAGAGTCACTCAACGTCTTTATTTTGCCGCCTCCTCCCACGCCACTCCGCGATCCTTGGTTTGCTCCATCGCGACTAAAGGAGCCTGTCGAGTCAATGCATTGTGGTGACAGGATGCCCATAGTCTTGTAGCGATGAAGAACAATTTGTTTTACTTGCTCGCGACCAATTGCTTGCAACTCGGACGACGTAGGGTCGGCACGAGCTAGACAACGGAAAGTGGACGGCCAACTTGATTGAGAAAAACTGGCTTCATTTGGCATTCGACGGTCGGCGGACTCGGCCCTCCCCCTCTGTCCTCGAAACATCCCTCTAAAAGCCATCGAAACGCGTGATCTTAGTTGCAGCAGAGAAGTCACAATCAGCAAAATGCATGCTCCAATAGAAAAAGTCAACGCTCCGATGAACACACGCCTAGAGGTCAGGTAATTACCCCCCATCTCGCCTTGCAGATGAATTCTTAAAGCCTCGCCAAGTGAAAGCGCGCGCTCAAGCTGCTCGAGCTCCGAAGCCTCTATCGAAGTCTTATTATTCCATTGCGAAATATTATTTACTCCAGAAACGTAGACAGCATTGGCTAGAGGCGACGCAACAGGAATACAATTCTTCAGTTGAATCGACGACATGTCGAAGCCAACCATAAGCTCCAGATTGCGACGTCGGAAGCCAGCAGACGACTGCTTTTGCCGTCTTCCTTGGGCGTTGTCGCCCATCACGAACATGTGAGAGGGAGTTTGCTCATGTAGATTGTGAGAAGCGGACGTATCGAACTCGAAGTTGAGGACTACGAAATCTGACTGAAATGTGCAGTCTGGGAAATGTTCCACAAAGATCGTCCTGTTTGATCCCGAAGGGATGGAGAAACCATGGAACAGGTTAGTTCTATCGTCGTCTTCGTCGTCGTCTTCGTCGTCGTCTTCGTCAGCGTCGTCGTCAGAGTCGTCGTCAGGGTCGTTGGGATATGTAGGTCCCTCGTTTTCAAAACATCCCAGCAAACGAAATCCTCGGTAAGAGCATCCGTGGTGAGACCTGTGTTTCTCTCGTTTCTGCGCTCCGAACTTGGAAGACTCGACGAAGAAAATTCTGCTGAATGTGACATCGACCTCCCCGTCGTTCTGGACAATTACGCCTTTGATCACGGGGTGAGGGCTAGAGCCAGCATGGTGGGTCGCGACAGATGACCCTGGGAACACCAACGTTGTGTGCCCATTTCTCAGCTCCAAGTCCCCGAAGGCATCCAGGGAATGACTTGAGATAGGATCCACAAAGACGACGCTCTCCCATAGCCCCTTTCCACGAAGCACAACACGTTCGAGACCAGTCAGCGAATTCTCCAAGAAAACCATTGACTGGTATATTGCAGTGCTACAAGCCTCTGTAATCTTGGCGCCGTAAGGAATTGCATCGCTGTCGAGAATTGCCTCGCAGCCCATTACACTGTTTCGGCCAGGAGGTCTAAAGTAGACAGGCCCAACTTCAGCTTCGCCGTACGGCGGAAGAATGATCTCGTCGAATCCCGAGTACGGTATTGCGTAAGCCGCTGGAGATTCTTCGACGCGGGGTGTACCACCTGCAAAGATTGTCGGTTCATCTTCACCAAAAGCGCGGTCTTGGTCGGTGGAGACTCGAGGTCTTCCCACAAGGGATGCTCCAGCAGCAGCAGATGCACCGATGGGGCTCGTCTTCCTCAGTCCTGTTTCTATACGATTCCCAACGTTCGTTTCGTCTCTTAATCCGCATCGAGCACCACACCCCACCATGAAAGCTGATTGAGCATAGAGAGAAGGGTTGATGAGGGAAACGTGAGCTTTACCACCAGCTCTGATCGTAATGTTATGGCGAGATTGAACAAGCTGTCCTAGATCGTCTGCCTGGTAAAACGCCCCGTGTCCTTCCCACCACGAGTGTCCTGGACTCTTGATGGGAGCATCATAGCCAGTTTGAGTAAAAACTGTCTCGAATCTTTTCAAGTAAAGCTCACGCACTTCATCAGTAGCGAGAGTGTTGAATTCTCTTGCCTTTTCTGCGTCACGGTTGATCTCCTCCCATGATACTGTGGCAAGCTTTACCTTCACCGGAACAATGGTGGCAGGTTCTTGGCGTATCAA